>ARYC01007814.1:0-36688 GCA_000711775.1 Oxytricha trifallax
TTATTTCAATAAGCAACTTAATTCTTTCTAACCATTAATATACACTAAGAATCAACTACCAATTTTTTATTTCTTTTAATTTAAAAAATTCATGCTTTGCGGATTAAATGTAAAGCTTTGATGTTGCAGATGCTGTATCATTGAGAAATAATGCTTCAGTTATGAATAACAGTTTTTCACTACTACTATCATAGATTTTTAAAGTATAAATAGTAGGATTTTTACAGGTGAAATAATAACAAGAGGAGGAACAACAGAATTTCGTGGAAACTAAGTGCTCACAAGAATATGCACTTGCTATATGTATGCTTATTACAACATTACATAGAGAAATAACATTATTACTTATGAAAAATCAGTAAAATTATTATTAATATGGATTTCTATCTAAAAACAATTCTTTAAAAGCTGAGTAGTATTTATTTATGCATCTAAAGAGGATGATGCAGAGTAGTTTAGGTTGCTAGTGAAATGGAAGACTATAATAAGTAAATTTCAAAGATAAAAATAGGGAAAGGAAGAAGAACAACTCTTCAAATCTAGTAAAATTGAGTGAACACTATTCTTTCATAATCATGTTAATCATTGTGATTTTTATTTACCTCCTTTTATATTTAATAATATTTATATTTTAAATTATTATGCATTTGAATACTAATAATTATCATTTTATTGATTTGCTGCAAGATGTACATTCACTGACTTAATGAGGTCATAAACCCATTTATAAGCTTAAGAAAACTGATATCAAAGCAGATAAAGAGAAAATTTTAAGACATGTTTATAGATTAAGTGAATTAGGATAGTTAGTATTAATTTATATTATGGTTTTGGTTAAAATCATATTAAATGATAACTACAATAATATGTTAATTATTAAATCATTAATTGCTTGATCTTGGTGATGTATTATATAAAGCATCTATTTGATATAAATTAAAGATCAGTAAGACTGTAGCCATGGTTAAAATGATTCCAATAATGCATCTCTAAAAGATAAAATGAAAGTAGTTGTCATTTCCCACATTCTTGTTTTGATTAAAGCAGATTTGACTTGGAGTTATATTCGATTGAATTACACAGTTACTTCGAGTTTTGTGATTTAGATCTTAAAGAGAATGTTGAATATTATATTCTTATTTAAGTATGTATGCTATTGCTATCTCTAAGAAATTAATCAAATCATAATTTGTACATTATCATGATTTTGTAATTGTTTAGTAAGCAAACTTCGATATTCAAACAACACAATGCCAGGGTAATGGCAAGTACAAAATATTATGATTTATTTTAATATGGACCAATATTTATTGCAGATAGTTTTTAAATCTTGTTATTGATTAGTAACTCCAATAAACATTAACACATTTTGTTTAAATAAAAACAATTCTTATATAAAAGTATGTTGAAATTGGCGAAAAAGAAAATGAAATGCATGAAATAATAAAATATTAAGTTTTACTATGCGTATTAGTGTCAGTCCTTTATCACTTGGGATAATTCTTCGAAGGAAATCTGTCCATCTCCATTTGCATCGACTTGATTAATAATATCATTGACAGCTTCCACTGAGATAGTCTTTCCGAAACCAAGAATTTCCTTGATTTCCTCAGATGAAATAAAGCCACTGTTGTCCATGTCAAACATTCTGAAGGCCTGTTGTAATTTCTCGTTTTTGCAGAGATTTTTCTCATTCATAGAAGCAACGACGAATTCAGAGTAGTCTATAAATCCACTGCCATCAATATCTACAGACTTAAACATCTTTTCGATATCAGTCTTGTCCATGTTCTTTCCCAAGAGCAAATCGTAACCTTCAAGAATTAGTCAAAATAGTATAAAAATCGTCAATAAAGAAATCCTTAAATACAAAGAAGTATATAATATACTAACTTTAAACGTTTTTAACATTTTATGTTAGAAATATTTGTAATTTATGAAATAATTTTATTTTATTATGAATTTATGAATTTAAACATATTTATTTTTACAACTTAAGCCAATTAAATATATGAGAATTTTTAATTTATATCTTTAAGTACATTAATTAATTATAGGAAACTGAAATGAAGTTTCATTTTTAATTAAAATTAGTATAATTTATTCATATTTACTAACATGAGTAATTTAAAATTAAATTTCAATAATAAGTATTATATCTTAAAAAAATAAATAATTTTAATGTATAATTCAAACTATTTGCTTAAAATATAAAACTATGAATAAATCTCATTTAATTTTGATAAAAAAGTAATTACATTTTTTAAATTAAAAATAAAAATAAAAATTTTAAGATTTAAATATATATATTTTAATTATATAAAAAATGGGCTCAAGAAGTAAAAATAAAATATTTATCACTTGAGCCCATATTTAATATAATAATATAAAAATCAAATGAATTTCTAATAAATAATTATAATTATGTTTGGAGAATGATTTATTTATAATTTCTATGTATTTTAAGAATATAAATATTACAGATTTTTATCTTATTTTGACTGAATGTCTTCAAGTGATAGACTTCCACCACCATTACTACCAGCTGCCAAGGAGCATGAGCTTGCATATTTCACTTGCCCACAGGCTAAGACCAGGGTGACATGATTGTACTTAGATAAAATGTCAAATTTTTCTTCAGGAGGCGACAATGGGCATCAGGCATTTCTTGAAAAACAGTATTGCTAACGCAGTAAGGGGCGAACCTTCGACTGGGGGCGGCAGGGGCACCACGCGATTCACCACATTCTCTTCTGCGGGGGTGGAGTCTCCGACCAAGACATCTACTCCAGGGGCCGAGATATCTAAGCATCTTTATTTTGTGGACCACCCCATGGCATTGCGCGAGCGCTTTGGGGCACATTTCCTTGGTAATGGTAACGATGATGCTGATTGTGACAATGTCCTCATCTACGAATCTCCCAAGCCTACTAGCCTTTTCCTCTCTGCCCAGAGCCTTTTCCTCTATCTTGCTGGGCTGGACGCTAATGCGGATTCCTCAACTATGCCAAAGATTTCATTTAAGATGGAGTGCTCTTACTAATGGGGGAGAGGAGGAATCTTAATGTAGTATACACTGCGCGCTGCGCTCGTTGGCGTCTCAACCAATGGAGTTCCCACCCACTCTTGTACTATAGGGGCTCTAATACGACTCCTTCCTACCAAAGGCAGCATGCTCACATGCCAAGAGAGCTGAAGTTGATCAATGTTTAGGAAGCAGCTAATATAAGACTTTCTATCACTAATGCTCTTTTAGTTATTTCGCATATAAGAACGGTCTCAGCGCAAATGGAGTTGCTACATCATGCTCTTCTAACACCCAATGCACGAAGGGGTCTTGAAATACGCCAACACTAATCTTCCAACAGCCCATAGAGTCACTAGTATTGTAGGTATTGCTAGAGATGATTTCATGATCGCTGGACCATACCAGGTCACTGGTGTTCTATGGCAGTCTTGCTATGTTGATGCTTGCAATGGAGTGACAATCAAGGGTGAATGCTTCTATGTGATGATTTTGTTCCAAATCTACACCATGGCCTGATGTAGGCCTTCCTGTCCCACCATGATCAGCAGTCGCAACACTGGATTAGCTTGAGAACACACATGTAGTCTTCTTCACTAGGGCTGTTTAGGCTGAGATATTGGAGTCACCATTAGTGGCAGTTAGGAATAAAATTTAAGAATGATTTAATATATTAAAAGTCTTATATACTCACTTAAAAAATTTGGTAGCTAGTCATTATTTTAACTTGGGTCTTATATATATATATATATATATATATATTATATATATATAAATATATATATATACTATATATATATATATATATATTTATTATATATAATATATATAATGGCTTCCTCACAAATGCAACACAGCTAGCAAATATTAAGAATAATTATTGAATTATTTGAATTTAAATTAAACTTTTCAAAAACTCCTATTTGAATTCAATTTACTCTTTTATTTATTTAAAATGAAATGAGATTAAGTTATCCAGCTTAAATTAGTATTTTCTGAGTTTATTTTTCAAGCATTATAACGAATATGACGACTCTTCTGGAGTATCAACTGATCTAATTACAATTTTAAATTCAATTAAGATTATACTCCCTTGTCTGATGGCATATAAATCAGAATATTAAGCTGAAATAAGCTCAATTTTTTAAATTACAAAATGTAAACATTCAAGTATTCTTTAAGATTCAAACTAACATTAATATTTTTTAATCATATTTAAACAAAGTTAGTAATTTATCTATTCCTTAAAGTAATATAATTATACCAAAAATTATTATTAAATAAGAAACACAGAATGGGTATACTGAGAAAAACACAAAGAGATATCATACAAGGCGATGTTGAAAATAATCAACTACATCACCTAGAACAATACACAATAGATATCATAAAAATCAACAAAGGTCAATGGGGGCTACACATACTAGAAATTCTAACATTTATTTCCAAGAAACTAGTCAGGAAAGGCTACAATACTTTAAACCAGTTCTAAATACACCCAACCAAACTCCAATACGTCACAGAGAATAAAGACGACCAAGTCCAACTCTGGACTTAACAACTTTTCTAAATGTTAAGACTAATATCAACAACAACAAGTTCATCAGACCTTAAACCAAAGTTGAAGAAAAAACACAGTCAGTAACGCCAGCCCCCTCCCCCACAATAAGAGGAACAAACACCATTACCCCCATCTTCAGACCGCTATCTGATCAGAGACGCTTAACACCAAAAAGAACTCGAAGAATTTGAGAAATAATTCAGAGAATACGAAAACAACCTAAACGATAGCAACAGAAACAGTAGACTTATAACAAAAAAAGTAATATACTCTGAAGACCAAGAAGACTGGAGCTCAGTCGAGGAACTACAAGAATACGACGCTACGACAAAGAACAGTCTAAAAAGACAACTCCAGTCAACACACATACTATATAGATAGTCAGTCAGAACTACCAAAAGAAATAAGGAATCACTACCGAAAAATTTGCGAAGAAGCAAACGACAAATACGTCATCGGTAACAAGGGGTACTAAATAGCAAATTAAGAATTAAAGGACCAGCCTTAATAATTACTATTAAACAGTAATGATTAAAACTAAACATATAATTAATAAGTTAATAAAATTAAAGATATGCAAACCATTACCAAAGCCGAACTAATCAATAGATTCGACACAAGAGAGTCATGCATTTCAATCTGGCTGAACTCAATCAATACAGACATCTACAAACAAATTAAAAATTTCGCTAAAGTTACCAATGCCATGTTCAATGACTTATCTAAAGGGTCCTTACTAGAATGGTTAAACAAGAGTGATGAATAACTCAAGGCAGACATTAAGGAAAAAACAGGCTCAATGGAGGATACAAATCCAACTCTAGTCAAATTCTTTTAACTCTTGGTAACAGTTCTCATGAAGAACATCACAGCTAATGAACACAGCTGTGTCTCAATCTCAGCAGACTACCATGATCACCTCAACAAAGTAGAAATCTATGTCAAATGCCTTCAAAAGCACACCTACTTCATGAAAAGTGATTTTGTCTAACTAATCACTACCAGATCCAAAGAACTTATAGCCACTAAACAACTAAAATTCTCAATCAATATCAAACACTTTGACACCTTCTTTAAATTCAAAGATATGAAAGACACAGTCCAGATCCTACACGCTAGACCGAAAAGAGGCAGAAAGAGAAGAAACAACAAGAGAAACACGAGAGGAAAAGGAAAATACAAAGGAGGAAAGAGAAGAAACAACAGAAGAAGATGAAACTCAGTATACAGGAGAGAATCTCCAAATTAATCAAAGGGCTAGTACCTTATTTGCACTAAAAAGCAACAATGATTGGGGGGTCCCCAGAGATAAATGTGATCTAATTATTATTATTATTATTATTATTATTATTATTAATACAATTATACCACAAGTGAGATGGAACACCTCCTCAAGGAATTAAAATCATGATTAATAGTGACAGAAGATAATAAAGTTTGCCATTACTAGCCAACGATCTCTCAATTAAATGACCAAATATTAATCCGTCCATTTTGAAACACTCTCCAATTTTGGCTAGAAAAGCAGAGAATTGTCACTAATTCAAATAGAAATGAGTAAACTTTAAGGAATGATGCATCAAATAAGGAGTATGCCAATTATCAACTAGGATAAAGCTGGCAGACTCCAATTGCTGGAGACTGCCTATGCTCTGAATACCCAGCTTAACTCAATCTTTGATCGTTAGTCCTCACGCCTTCAATAACTTGGATGTGTCAAAAACAAGATGAATTCTCAACTGTGTCTGTAATTAATTGAATAAACTTGTAGATTAAATTATGCTATTTTTTTCTGTTTTATTAGGAACTTTACTGCAAAGCAGCTATAATGTGGTAAATTACCCTAAACATATAATTAGTGTTTTAATTTAAATGCAATTAAATATTTAATTTTTGAATATATGAATTCAAATTCAATTAATTTCGGAGACTACTTTTAAACAATTAATTTATTTTATTTTATTAGCAAAGTGGATTGTTTTTAATAATTAAATGAAGTTATTAATAATTGAGGAAATGTTTTATCAACGACTTCTGTGTTATTTAACATTAACGTAAACAACAAATAACAAATTTATCATTTTTTTCTTACAGAATTTGCACATTAGAGTGAATTTGGATCACGATTCAGACTTTAAAAAATAGAAAGCATATTGAGAAGGATTGAACAGCTATTACAAATGGAAATGGATATCACAGTGGGCGAAGTTTAAGCCAGATTTTCACTTTCAAAAGTAGTAGTCATATTTGTGGTTCCTACGATTTAATCAATATTTTAAATTCCCTTTATTTAAAAAATGTCTTAATTATTTGAATGTAAATTATAAAGGACCTAACCAGTTAGACAATAGAAATAAGCCTATTACAAAATATAATCAAATTTCATTATTGATAAAATGTTCCAATACAAAATTTATAAAGCTTTTAATTTTAAAAAAATTTATAAAGAAGCCTAATAAAACACATTAAATACAAAGACAAGTTTAAGCATTGAATAACTTTAATATGCTTTTTATGAAGAGATGAAAATTTTAATTAATTGGATATAATGCTCTATTTTTATTTCAGATGCATTTCATTTCCTGGTATATTGTATATTTCATGAAATTTTTATTTAATTAAAACAAAATGAGAATCATTTCTAAGAAAAATAAAATAAAATAATAGGTACTTAATCTTATTCATTTTTAATTTAGATGAATTAATTGTCATAATTTATTGAAAATGGCAATAAATTAATATTCATCGATAAAACAGTTTTCTTTTATAAAAAATCATTGAGAGAACAGTTATTAAAGAGATCTAGTGTAAGCCCTGGGAGATACTACCAACATGTAAGAGAGATTATAAATAAATCAAAAAATAAGAATAACTTTATTGAATTTTTAGAAAATTTAATAAAACCATTAATCCAAGTAAGAAATTGCTGCATTTCATGATAATCATAAGCTTTATCATATAAAGAATAAAATAAATGTTAATAAATGGAGTCTCAATCATTTAAAATATTCCATTCATGCCTTATTTCAATCCTATTGAAAACATTGCCCAAATAAATCATTGAAATCTTAAGGCAGATTAATTATCAAATAATTAGCGAATTAATTTAAAATAAAGTATTTAAAGGTGCATTAAGAAAAACTTTAAACAAAGATATTATTAGTATTGCAAAGATGGTGATAAGTAGACTAAATAAGAGATAAGGATTGAAATAAAAATAGTCCATGCATTAATTTAAATATTTCTTAAGATCCTAATTTTTTAATATTCTAGATTAAATAAGTTGACTTTTTATACACTTCATTCATAATTCATGTGTAATGATTCCTATCAATTTGTTATGCTTAAAATAGACTTTAATTTAATGAGAACTATGGAAGAGTAGCTGTCAGCTCTTGAGTTTCGAAAATACCTTAATTATTTGATGGCTTCTGAGCTCCTCCTCTCCTTGCTTAGTGATAGACATCAAGAATTTCTATATATTTGCCCTGACCATTATCTCAAGTAAAAAAATATTTTAAATCAAAAGATTATATCTTTTTTTATCATTGTCTGATAAATAACTCATAAATTCTTAATCTTAACTCTCAAATTATAAAATATACTTATAATGATAACTATGGATGCTTTGGTATATCAATATGTTAATTTTAAATATATTTTTAACGCATTATTTGTGTTTAATTATTATTTTAGAAATTCAATCCATTTATTCTCTTAAGATAGGAGAAAAATAGCCAGCGATAAAAATTTGATATGTATATCATTTTTAAATCTATATTTCTTCATGAATTCATCTAGGAACAATTTGAGTTAATCATGGTCATAATGCCTTTTTGAATTAATGTTTTATAAATATTTATATTTTACTATATTACCTTCAGTTCAAATAGTAAAATAAACAATATTTCTAAAAAGGAAAGCTAGTTATAAATAATTAGATTATACTTATTTTGAGCAATCTCTGTATTTTTAATTTTTAACTAACCCATTTTATAAATAAACAGTAAAAATTAATAATTTTTCATATTAAATTAAATGGTATGAGTCATTTTAAAATTAAGAGAATAAATTAATTTATTTAATTAAAAAACTTAGATATAAATTTTTATAAATAGAGGAGTTTTAAGTAACAATTAAAAATTAAAAATAATTAAAATTAATCTTAAATTTTACAATTAAAAATATAAAATTATATTAAAACCCCAATGCTGTTATTTACAATTTTTTGTAGACGATTAAAATTAATCAAAATGCAAATACTTGAAACTTAATATCACATAATTCACTTCACAAATTTGCCAATCTCTCTCTCAAGGTCTTGAGCTGCTCCTGCCTCTCGCGGTCCAGGTTCTTGATCTCTTCGCATTCTCCATCCTTAGGTCTGAATTTCAATGCTTCCTTCATCAACGAATCCACGGTGTCCTTGGTGAGGGCGGGCTTGAATCTCTGCAGGAACTGAGGGGGGAGGTGGGGGGCGCTCTGCATCAGCATGGCCAGGTCCTTCTTGAATCTCTTCATGACGCTATCTCTTTTCTCTCTTTCCTTGCTTATTGACAGGGGTCTCTTGTCTCTATCAGCAGCTCGGCTCATGATGTTGTCTACAGTCTCATTATTCTTGATTGGATCTTAGTTAGTGGGAGGCACTCAGAATGTCAAGCTTCGGAGAACTTCTCATTGGGATTTTTCAAATCGTTGAATTTTACAGTGAGCTTGTTGCAGGCGAATTCGAATGATTTCAGCAAGCCACCATAGTCTTATCGTACCTCGATCGAGAGAGCACAGCCCGAGCTAGTGAGTTACAAATAACTGAGCAGGCAGCTGTTTACCAGACAAAGATTATCCGAGGAATACTTTTGCTGATGACGCCAGGTAGTAGGAATATTCAAAATCACTCGACCCTCAGAGTCCTCATAAGTCGGCTCCATGCAGTGAGTGCCCTAATGTATGCGACCTTAAGCCAACGCATGTAGAGTGCTGCCCACAAACAGGCCAGTTTGACTGTCATAGACTAGGGTGCCAAGAATCCTGATTTAGAAGGGTTTATTCTGATACACTTTAGCACTAGAGTAGTATGAATTTCACTAGGCGCAATGCACTAGAGCTTCGTGCTTTGGCATAAGAGTTTAGTGCCTTTGGCTACTCATGAGTATTCAGGATGCCAACTGGCTTGGCGGCTCTGAGCCAACGGTATCTGGACAGCAAGGCGTTCTTGAGATAATTGCTGGGACTCGCCACCTGATCGCTTAGCTTGGGTAATAGGTTACGTTGTGCTCCTTCCCTAAATCTCGCTATCAAATACTATTGTTTAAGCTTACCTGGTGAGAGGAGGCGAAGCATCTAAAGTAGGATCCAACAAGTCGTCCATGGTTTAGTGGTATGTCGAATCATCATGAGAACATCCAATATGGCGCCCGTCATCTTCCCTCCCCATTTTCACAGTTGCATGCAAGGCCTCGTCCACTAGTGTCGAATAGGAGAGCGTGGAGCGCGTGCCGAGAATGCTACTCACCACGTGTCAGAGGGCCCCATGACTTTTATTCGCTATCTAAATGTTGCCGATGAGAATGTTTAGGCGCTGTTTGAAAGATGTCTTTGTTAGCAGGGGGTCGTCGAACTCAAGATGGTCAAGCAGCAGATCCTCTGAGGGGTCCTCCAGCAGCTATGGGTCGTCTTGCTGGCTGAGCGGGGCGTTAGAATTAAGGAGCAGTAGGTTCATCTGTTGGATTTGTGGGGTTGTTTGAGATTGTAAAGTATTTTTATAGAGGGGTAGTAGTTTATAATAATTAAATAGGAGATCTCGTCATTTTGGTAGATTTAGTAGAATAGCCTCTACTACTACTACTACTACTACTACAGGACCCTCTAATAAATTACTAAAGCTACCAAATTTTTATAATAATTAAATCTATCTTAATTAATTTCTATCGTCACCATTGGGGTTTTATAATATTTTAATAAATTCAGCTCTGGTGGTCATGAATTTCAGTAGATTCCAATGCATTGAGAAGAGCATCGTACCATCAAACTGGAAAATAGAAAACGGAAAGAAATTGAAATTTCAAGATGAAATCCAAGGGGTGATTATCTCATTATGCTGCCAAGGTTTTATAAAGTACTGAAGAAATTGGACAGTAATGAAGATAGAAGAGGCTCCAATACACTTGAGGTTTATAATACTTGAATGGTAGTAGGTAGTCTATCAATAATATAGAAACACCTGAGGCGAATAGGTGAATTCACAGAAAGCACCTTTGGGAAGGAGTTCGGAACCAATAAGATTGAGATCAAGAATGAGACTCACCAAGTGAATGATTCAGAGGACTGAGGAGAGATGGTAAGTTAATAATAAACCATCTAGCTCTGGAGCTATCTGGTGAACTAGTCAATAAAATATTTGCAAAGGATTTGATTAACATACAGAGATGTTACGTATGTCCAACCTGGAATCAGGATACATAAAAATAGAAATTGGAAGATCAGGGATGACATCAGAGATAGAAGAAATGGAACATGATGTTATGGCAGAAAGCAGATGAAGAGATGGGTACATCTATATAAAATTCTCACATCGAAAACAACTGAGATCAATTGATCCTCTGGGAAGCTCCAAAATCATCATTAGTAAATTATACCTCTAATATTAAGGGAGATTTAGCGAGATGATCGATGAAATCTAAGACTTCATGTTAAATAAGCAATTTAAAAAATGGACTTTGGATGAGAATAAGCGAAGTGCATAATCTAAGAATCAGGTAGAGTCCACAATGGAAACGCACCAATCAAACATAAGAAAGAAGAAGACATGAGAAAAGCAAAGACCATAATGGAGTGAAAGAATAAAGAAAAGGAATTGGAGATAAAATGAAACAGAAGGGTAACCACGAGTACATCCTCACATCAAATATTATTATTAAGCAGATAATCTTTTATTAAAGATGTGAATTTCAACTTTTAATTGAATAACTAACTAACAAGCTAACTACAACTATATCAGATTTATCATAAAAATAATTAAAGAAAAGATATAATACAGATCCAATACAAGTCAAATTAAACTTAGAAAAAAGAGTTGTCATAAATTAAAAACTTGACAATGTTAAATCTATAATATTAGAAACTGTATCTGTTTTGCTTTTACCTACCCAAGAAAATTCAATTAATATAAAAATGCATAAAAAATATAAAAAAGCTTATTGATTTTAAGAGAATATTTAATATTTATATTTAAATAAAGCATACTTAGAAATACTAATGTCAAGTTGTAGCCTGAAACTAATCTTATTCAGAATTAATATGCTGACAAGATACATTCAAAATATTAACTACAAATAATTAATTTGAGTTTGTTATATGCAAATACTATTCAAGTAATAAAGATAAAATTTAAAGTACAATATTGCTGATAATGAGGCTGATGAAATTAGATATTGACAAAAGATATTATAATGCATATAAAGAGGAAAAGATAATTGGAGTATAACAAAGAAAGTTATAGATTTAAAATAGCACAATCAAAATTGGAGAGACTTGAGAGAGAACCACATTAAAAAGTCTACAGAATTTGCATTGAAATAAATTTTAAAATTATAATTTATAACCTTAATAATATGAAATGCATTAGCTTTTGGATGATTAACAAAGAGCTCTAAGTATTGTTGCCATTCTATATCTTGACATAAGACAAGAAAAATAAAATTTGATATTTACATGCAATTACTAATAGACCAGAAATTTATCCAAATTTTAAAGCAATTATTCTAAAATAATAATATTGCTTTCTAGAGACCAATTTAAATAAGAGTTCTCCTAACACTTATATAAAAATTATTTATTACATAAAAGGTTTATAATGAAATAGAGTAATATAAGTTAATTGGCTATTTTTAATAGTAATAAATAACCCAAAAGTATATTTAATTCCTATAATTTAAGGATTATGCAACTAAAGTATTTTTCATTGCTTTTAGATTACTCAAACTCTACTTTTTTATAGACTTAATCATTCTTTTCTCTCTGAATAATATATTATTCATAATATTTGATCTTCTCCTAAAAGAATAATAAAAATGAATGATTAGCTTTATATACTTCATCCTTATAATTTAGATTAATAGTTATAGGAAGTGCTATTTTATATAGAGAAGTTTACCAAGAAGCTGTTTGATTAATTTAAGTTTGAAGTATTTTTGTTCATAACTTATTTACATTGGTAATAAATATTTATATATTAATTTTTACGATATCTCAAACAATTTTCTATACTTCCCTCAATTTTATTTTATAAATTTAGTGGCTATTTAACTGATATATATATATATATATATATATATATATATATATATATATATCTTAGTAACTATATAATGAGCATCACTTAAATATACTACAATTATTTTAAGGAGTTTATATTTTTAATTTTTTATACAAAAGATGTTAAAATAAAATAATATGAAATTTGAAATAATTACTTTTATTTATTAATTAATTGCACTTAATAAGTTTTAGACATAGTTTATGAATCTGCTTAATTATTTGCAGGTAGCAAGTTATTGCTTCGGGTGGTGCCCTTGAGCATTTACAACAGTAGCAGGCGAATACACTTTTATTGGCCAGGCTACTTTCTTTGTTGCTCTAAATTATGCTTTCTGAATGAATCTTGAAACATCAATATCCTTGCAGACTTGAGGAAACTCTAATCAGATTCGGAGCATTATTCTTTTTTCACTACTTTATAGGACTTTCTCCACAAATGCTCATGAATCAAACAAATTTTGGCACCCCCTAAATCTAAACAGATTCTTTCTCAAGTCTGGAAGGAAAGATAGGAATTGGATATTCTATATTTGGAAGAGGATTAGAAGTAAAACAATATAAACTTTCCAAGTAAGAGTTTAACTGGAAGTAACTTCTATGATTGTCCTTCTTGATATTCGCTTATTCTAGCTTAATTACTTATTCATTAAGCCATTAAAAGTCAGTTGCTTTTCTCTTAGCGATAATGCGTTTGATTTTATTGACAAAAGAGTAGAGGATGAAGGGATTCTTCTGGAAAATCTTGAATGCGAAACCGAAGAGCTACTCCTCGATTGAAAGCATAATCTTCTGAATTTTCAACTACTCCACCCAGTCTGTGTTGAGGCCCTATCTAATAAGGCTCGGTTCCTCTTATTGCAGTTGCCATTCATCTGCTATAAGCTATGTCTTATAGTACTCTAATTTTGATCTTGAGCCCCCTTTTGACTACGTATGTGCTTTACGTTATTATCCTGTCTATTCTTGTTTTATTATAATGACTCCTTCGTATTTTTATTTTTTAATATCACCCTTGTAATATTAACGTAGCTCCTCTTCATGCATATCCTTCTCCTTCCATTTTTTCATCATTTGATAGAGTATCAGACAACGCAGTGACTTGTCGTCTCCTAGACATTAACCTACCCAGAACATGGAAGTATTTACCGATCTAATAGGTGATGTTCTCTCCTTGCAAGTACTCTAGATTAATGGTGCAATTCTTGCTAGCTCTTCTATGACAGGAACTATTTAAGATAATGAGCTTTAGTTTGGTGTTTTTCTCAGATGGTTCCAGATTCTAAGTGGTTTCACTCTTAGTTCGTAATGGTTTTACTCTCAGTTCAAGAGGATTTCACTTAAGAGAATCCCTCTCAGTTATAGAGGTTTTTTCAATTCATCCCTGACCACCTTAAGAGATTCCTGAATCAACTAAAATATTTATCAGAGCCAAAGTACCCATTAAACGATAAAATGAATATTTTCGATATGTTTTTTATACAGTCTAGTCATTGGTCTTTGTCTCCAATGTGTTTAGATCGATAGGCTCCCCATCATCTTTTATTTAGAATTGTTTAAGAGGATACATTTCTTATTTTTTTCCATTGTTAATTCTTCCTGATTCTCTTCAAAAGTAAGTGACTTCTTTTTCTTAATATGTTTGTTTGCAAAAACCTGCTAGCTAATGTCTTAAGTTCAATCTATTCCTGTACAAAGCGGCAATATTTTTTAAGTATTCTCCTCACCATGGATGGTTTCAATAGTCTCTCTAATTTCCACGGTTATCTAAACTGGGTAGTTTATGACATCCGGCAGTCTTTTTGATTTCTATTTAGAGATGATACCAGGTAGCTGGAGCAAGATACTCTACTCGTTAGAGAAGAGCGGAATCAGGATGGAAGGCGAAAGCTCATTTGAAGAGATGGATCGGCTCTTCTTAAGGGAAAACATAGTATGGTCTTCGATTGGCTTGTCTTGAATTGAGAGGAATGAATAAATAAAATTTAATTAGACATTTAATAATATTATTAATGATATATATCTTAAAAATTATCGGTTGCTTATTAATTTCATACTCCCCCTCTAGTAGTAGAGTAATTTAAAAAAATTAAGCTTATAATAATTATGAGAATTTATAATTATTAATTTTAATTTCAATAATCACCTCTTCTAACGGTTATTTATCTTATATATACTTGTTAAATAGTTTAATTTTAATTAGTTAATATGGAAAAATATCTGGCTGGCTTAAGCCCCAGTGTTAAAAATCCATGGAGCATTAAATAATAATACGGAAATAATAAGTATTTATCTTAAGCATTAATAATCACTCTTATGATTAGATATTTATTAATGAGTTAAGCTTATTTCACCTAGATATTTTCAATTTTGAGAACTAGATAAATAGTATTCTCTTATTCAAAATTTATATAATTATTTAATGCTTTAAGTTATAATAGTATTTAGATTAGTAAGAAAATGATGGAAAGTATTATTAAATCCTTATTTTTCCTTCCAAGCGACATTGATACTATTCAGCTGCTAACTTTGAATATTTGTAATTACTGATATTTCGATATTTCCAATTCTGATAATAAAATATAAAATTAATAATCAAAAGCTCAAATAAACTGCTTTTAAACATAAACACAATTTTAAATTATATTTAAGTTTTAGTAGAGGGAAGATCACTGTAACACTGATATTTAAGTGGGCTAATTAACTTTACAACTATTATATATTATGTAAAATTCAAAGCCAATATCTCAAATTGAATTCCTTCTTAGTTTCCAGAGTGAGTAAAGCATTAGCTGCAATATAGTAATGCTTTTGAAATATTCATTGTGTTATCTAGATCTAAATAATTATGATTATATCTTCCACAGCATGATAATCACTAAGTTATCTTTTCAAATTATTAAAAGGACTAGTGATTTATAACAATCTAATGAATAAGCTTAAAAGCTTTATATTATCTTTGAACAAGTTTATCTTACTTTTGATGATCTTTAATCCAGAGATGCATTGTTTGATTGCACTCTGGTGTGATAAAAACTCAAGATTCCCTCATTAGATGAAGATGATACTAATTAAATAGAGTAAAAAGCTCATTCTAGGAAAAAGTATGTGAGAATTTATGTAATGAATGGAAATAGTAGTTTATATTTGTATAGACTTGGATTAAAAGAAAGTAGCTATGTATATGCATGAGAATTGTCTTTAGAACAAAACTTTTAAATGTTAGATTTTCTAATTTAATGATTTAAAAATATTTAAATTTCATCCGTAATTAATATTCATTTTGAACTAAGTATTAATCATTACAAAATATATATATATATATATATTTATTTATTCATAAATTGAGGGAACAACAAAAAATTCTTTAATATTCACCTATATATATAATTCAAAGATAGAATTTTATTGAAGATTAATGAGGCATTTATAATATAAATTTAAATAAAAACGAATATTTAACAAATTTAGATGATTTAACATTCCCTAAAAATATTTATTAACTTGACAAGATTTATATAATTTTAATGGAATTATAATAATTATTTTATTGATTATCATTTTTAATATTTGATTTGAATATGTTTTTATAGAATTGCTGATTCTTTTATATCTAATAATAATATCAATATTTCAATCTCAAGAAAACCATTAATATTTGTTATTAGTATATATTTGACACCACTATAGACCAGTAGTAGTCTCTTTTGATTATATCATGCTTAAGAGTTTTTAATTATGTTTATCTATATTAAACTATATTTGTCATCTATTTATAGCTTTAATTCAAATACAGGTTAAACTTCATCTGTGTTCATAAACAATTAACATCTAATTGAATTACGGCAAGAACAAACTAATTCTATTAATAGTAGCTGTTCAATCATCAAACCGATGTGGATTTAGAAAGTTTATTTATAATTCTAGCAATTTACTAGTTCAATCATAATATAGTATGTTTTATTATTTAAGGAAATAAACCAATTGCTCAAGATAATAACAACAAAGCACTTCCTGCTTTTATTTTTGTTTAAGCCTTTGTTAGTTGACAACTCAACCATAACCTACAAGCTTATCTTTTCTAGACTTATCCTTTGTTTTCAACTAACCCATTTTACTGCACATCCAATAACCAGGAAAAAAAATTATTATATATTAAGTTATTTTTTAAAATGAATTTACTTACAAAATAATTAGTTGAATAAAATTACATATAAATTATTATTTATTCTGCAGGTCTTGATCTCTATCTACTTTCATGAATTTAGTTGTAGATCACCAGACTAACTTAAATCCTTCTTGAGTCTCAACAAGCTGTAAATCAGCCTTCTTTCGCTAGATGTTTATTCCTGTAATCTGCAACAGCTGCATTTCATTGAAATTATATATATTATATAATATATAAAATAATTATATTAAATGAGAGGGCATTATTCTGCAATATATACTGTAAATCATTTGATATTAATATGATAGACGTGGTTGTAAATGCTGACTTACTTGTCTTGATCACGTTACACGAGTGTGATCCACTTGAATGCTTAGTTACTTCTCTTTCATATATACTTCAAAGTGATTAACCAGCATCTTAGATATGGAATCTTTACTATATTACACATTATAATACAATTAAATTAAGATGAAAACATTTTATAATTAGTCATGTGAAATAAGCTTACGACCTGCTTATTTGCTAGAAAACAAAAGTCAATAAATTTATCTATCAAGTCTTTCGCAATTAAAATAAAAGCAGAGGAACTCTTGGAAGTAAAATAAATATAAAATACTCAGGAAACTGGCAAATCCTAATTAAAAGGTGTATTACAAAGGTTGAGTAAAAAGAAAGATAGATTAATGAAAATAAAGAGTTTGTAATTAAGTTTAAAGTGTCTTAAGAGAGAAAGAGTCAAAACGAAAAAGAATTTAGATAAATATTAAAAAAATTTCAGATTGAAAAATAAAATCTTTTAAGCAAATATAAAATTAGTTGTATATATAATGTAAAACTCATTTTAATAAATTTATAAATTAAATATCAAATGGGTAGGATAATTAATTTTTCTTTCAAAAATAACTGTATACAGAAGAAAATAATAAAATGAATAAAAACAAATAAACATTGAATATTAATAAAATAGATAAAAAATAGGTAAATTGAAAAGTCAAAAATGTCATTTAATATTTTAACTGGCATGTTCTTATCATTATCTATTTTTAATTAAATACTTCTTATAATTAAAATAAAGAAAATGAAACCACGTCACTCATGATTAAATGGAGAACAATTGAAGCCTCACACTAATGCACGTAAATTTTTGATACTCAATTAGCCTAAGAATTTGAGAAAATCCATAACGAAATCAAAAGTGAGCTTTACTAATGCAGACTAGGAGAAGAGAGATGGCTAAATCATGATTGAAGAATAAGTTTAAACCAAGCAATTCACTGTGGAGGGTGATAATAATAATCTCAGAGTTGTCAAATTGAATAGTTTATCTACTGATTGTGGATCTACTTTGATGTGCCCTGATTCAACAGTTAGAAATCCGCTGAAAATTGCAACTGAAATATGATGAGCATTTAAAGACATAGGAAGTCAAAGAAGAACTATTAGAAAACTGCCAAAATTGCATTGCTCTAGAAAGGAAGCTGGAGATTCAAGATAAAATAGAAGTAAAACCTCACTCATGCAAGTGACCTCATCGGTTGAAACTTGCATATATACAAATAAATAAACGAAAATGAAATAGCAGCATAATATAAAGAGTTCATATCCATAAATCTAAAATCAACAATATGGTAACTCATATTTATTTTTGAGGTAAAGTATTGCAATTAGTCATTTATCTAAACTAATTTACAGAAAACTTTAAAATAAGCTGACTATTAATGAATAATTATCTCTAACATAAATATTTTAAAGTTTAAATAACTGCTAATTGAATCATATATATCAAACTATTATCTATTAATTTTATCTTAAATTAAAGAATGATTATAACATGACAGTTATAAAATCAATTAAATTTTTTGATTTTTCAATATAATTACATTTAACTATTTTTTTATGTATTTTATAAATCATGAAAATCTAATTTAAGATAAAAATTAAGGTAAATATAATAAAATGTTTTTAATTAATAAATATTTAAAAATATATATTTAAAATATAGAGAAGAGTAGATATAAAATAAATAAATAATTTAAATTAAAGTAAAACTAAAAATAAGCAATATGAGAAATTTCAAAAAAGATAGAAAATAGAAAATTATTAAGTGATAAATTAAATAAGTAATAAAAACGAAATTAAAATAAAATAAGATTAATAAAATAATTCAAAGAAATGATTGAAATATGAAAAAAAACATAAATAATTTGAATTAATAATATTTGAAATAAGACTGGTTATTAAAAAATTAAGATAGTAAGATTTTGAAGCTTAGTAATAGGAATTGAAGGTCTTCTGGCCTTTCAGCTTTTTCATTGGTAAAATTTAAATTGACTAACATAAATTTTTCAAATCTCTTAAAGAGATAACTTTATTGAATAAGTTAAATAAGGAATTAGAAAAATTAGAGTGGTGGTTATAAATTTAGATGGAAGGATTTTGAGGATTAGCTTTTTCATTCTTATAGTATTTGTTCGATATATTTAAATGATTTCATTTATTGTCTTTATTCTATAATTTCTTTTGAATGTTTATTATTTATTTTTATATAATTATGAATTAATTTATTTATTTGCAGTTAATATTTTTATTTGGGTTTCTCCTCGATTGTATCTTTTTATTTTTTAATCTTTATTTTTAGAAAATATTAATTTAATTAATCATCCATAATTTAATATGCTTTATTTCGTTCTATTATTTTTCGATAAAGATTCCCTAATTGAATGTCTAGTTATTTTTTAATTATTTTAAGATTACTTTTTTTTTATTACTTCCATAATTTTACTTTACTGTTAATATCTTTATTTATTTAATTATCTAATTTAATTTTATTTCTATTTTTTGTATTTAAATTTACTTAATTATATTTATATAATTGAAATTTATTTGTGTTTACCAAGAATTAATAGATTTAGATTTATTTTTAGACTATTTTGTAATGCAGAAGTTATTTATACTTTACCAAACATAAGATCAATGTTCGATATATGAAAATGGTTTTATGAGATTTCCACTATATTTTTATTTATTTATTACTTAAAAACTTTAGATATTTAGTTTATTCAATCCACTTTTTTTAATTGGAGAGTATTCTAGTTTATAAAAAATTTAGTGACAAATGTTTTCATTAAATTTTATGATATTGTTTTAATCAATCCAATTTTTAATTAATTTTTCTAATTATTTTTTTGTTTCATAACTAATTAAAATATCTATATCTATGTAATTTTTATTATTTTAATTATTCTCTTGATTATATAAGATTAGTATTTAAGATACTATAATTATTCTAATCATAATATCCTGAATATTTGAAAAATCTTTTATACTTATTATCAGAGTGTACTTTAATTACTGCTAAAGAATTTATTTTCTTTTTTATTAAAATACCTTTAATTTATTTAAAATTTACTTATTTTTCAAGTAAAAATTATTTATAATACTCGAGTGATTAAATATTAAGATTAATTATTAACTTGAAGGATAAAAATTACTTTTTTAATAAATATAAGCCCACCACTTGTAAGGATGAGTAAATTACCTATTTAACAATTAGTATATTTTAAGTTATAGTTATACCACTTTGATTGATTGCTGTAACAAATAAAATTTAATGGATAGTGAATATTAGTAAGCTTGCTAATTCTTTAGTCAAATATTCAGCTGCCGCAAAATAGTCAGGATAATTTGTCGTTATTAAGTGCCTGGAAGACTTTATTGAACTTGGTAATTAAGGGAACAGCAATCTTGATATAATGGAAGAACAAATAAAAAAATATCTCAAGTTTTATAGCATTTTTATTAATTAATAGTAGAATTTATAAAGAAGAATGGAATTTTATTGAGTAACGGACACAGTTACCGCAAAAAACAATAGTTATTTGAAAATTATAAATAACATAATCTTTTATTATCATTGAAATATTTTAGTTTTAAAAAAAACAATATAAATTTATTTTTTCTTAAATAATTAATAAAATAATCAATCAGTCAAAGCTTGCCTATGTTATATTGTTTTATATTTACTTGACCATATTAGAATATTTTAAAGCAATTCAGTACAGATATTTATTTATGATTATTATTTTCTCGCTCGAAGATCAGATACCAAAAGAGCAATATTAAAAAGAAATCGACAAAATTAATCCATTCTATAAATATAAAGTAGTGGAGGCTAAGCAAAAGTAATCAACGAGAAGGATGTTTACTAAATAAAATACAAATGCATTTTAATAAAGCATAAAAATGAAAAAAATAAGTGTGAGATAAAATGGAAAGAAAAATGATAACAATCTTTATCAGAATAATTTTATAAATATTAATAATAATAAATCGTATATAAAATTAAAGCAGGTTTAGTATACTCAACCAGGAACAAACACTATTTTTGTTAAATAAAACTGAATTTAAGATTATCTAATGAGTTTTTATCAAATTTATTTGAAAAATAGTAAATGTTAAGAAGCTAGGAAATCATTTAAAATATATATATTTAAAATTCCTGCAAAAGTTAAAAGATTCAAATATGATAAAACAGAAATTTAGAGTAATAAACATACATATGAATAAAGGTTTTGCCAGTAAATCAGTATGCTTTCATACTAAAATCGATGACAGCTTGAATGACAAACATGACATTTCAATTTCATATTGCAATAAATATATATTAATTTTTGGGAGAAATAGATGATTATAAAGAATATGATTAAGTTTGATAGTAATAGTCATTAATTGTATAATAAATGTTAAAAGTCTAACTGTCTACTATCCATGTAATATCCTTCTTAGATGTCATCAGTTTTCCAATAATTAGTGTCTTTTATTTTCTTTTTGTAGCTTGTCAAATTTTAGTTTAAGTTGGTCACAACTCTTACAGGTACAACCACTTTATAATAATAAAATTTAGAAATGCTTTTAGTAATTGCATAATTTTTTAATGGCAGGTCATCCTCTTATTAAGCATTTTTATTATATTTAATGTTATTAATCAAATGCCAATAATATTCTGATTTTAATAAAAATTATCATAAATCAAATAGAATTTAATTGGAAGAAAAATTTATTGTTTTAATACCTCTCACTGATAATATAGCCGATAAAAGCAGAAAATAAATTTATATATGAAAATTAGAGAAAAATTGAAATTCCATTTTTTCATTAAATCATTTAGCCAAATAGCATTATTTTGAGTAAATTAAGTAACTAAATCAACATTGTACATTTCTCTATATTTAGATTAATATTTATAAATTTGTAGGTACTTTAATTATATTTATTATCAAATATATTAAGGGGAGGGGAAAGTTTCCTGCGCTAAAAACCTTTTTACTTTTATTAAATTAATCTTTAAAACAACTATCAACCAACTTCCTGACTAATTTCATTGTTATAATTATACTTTATTTATATATCAATTAGTTAATATCTCTATTATCATGGGTTCTAGGAACCATCCAAGCACTGTCTTGTTTCTTCTGAATACCAGGTTTATCTAAGAACTATTACCATATTAGGCTGGATTTGATCCACTATATATATTTCTTAAGTATTTAAGATGATTCCCAGTGTTCTCAATTCAATTAGTTGTAATCTAAACTCCAGGTACTACTCTTCCTATCATCCCTCTATATCCTCCTCTTGGTTAATGAATATAAGTTCCATGAAAGTATCCATTATTTCTAAGAAAGTTTTAACCCCTCCAACCATCTTTAATTATTGTACTACCCCTTACAACATATTATCCAATTATATATCTTAGTGTCCTTTCAATTATTTTATTAACACACTCAATTAATATTTTCTTGTTATCTCATCCAAATAATCCTATAGCCCATACTTATCTGTCTCTTCTTCTTCTTCTTTAATTTGATAGAGGCCAATGACTAAAGAGGGATTCATCAATTTCTACAACTTCATTGTTCATTTCTAATGTTGAATACTACTCATTTTACATCCATTTTGATATTCTATTTCTTAACTCAAAGAGAATTGCTCTAATAGATTAAATTGACATTATATGTTCTTCGATAATTGTTTGTCTAAGGATTTTTTATATCTTACTTGCATTGTTTCCATCAATGAAGTAGATAAAGATGATTCTGGTTAATATTATTATTGGAGTTTATGAGAATTACCCACATATATAATCTTTTCTTATACTTACTTTAAGATTGCAACGATTACATTTAAATTATTCACCATCAATCCTTTTACTACATTTTTATATTTGCATACGGTTCCAGCAACTCTGACATATTTCATCTGATATTAGTAGATTTCTGTATCTTAACCATTAGATTTTCCTCTATGTATTCATAGTAATTCCGAATATTGTATCATATTATAATTGAAATTATGATTCAATTTATCTTGGTCTTTCCATACTTTTATAATCAAAACCCCAAAACCCCTTAATGAGGTTTAAAAGTGCTTTGATTTGTAGGGAATTTGTTAGGGGGTTGGGGTTATTAATAGGTTTTAATGTGAAATTTATAGTAAATGTATTTAATTTAATCACTCAAAATGCACTTTTGGATCATGTGGGAGAGGTCTGAAGTTTATTTTACTTAACCACAACTCTATCTTCTCTAATGTTATGTCTGATCTAGAGTTTGGTTTTAAGATTATTGATTCTGCCATATTATTTTAATGATTGAGATACTCTGGTTTTGTCTATAAATTACTTGATTCTTTACTTAGCATCTTTCTCACACCTTGTAGAGTAGTAATCATTCCGAGGCATATCGCACTCTATTATTATTGCTGCTAAAGCCCACACATCCCATTGATAGTCTCCATCTCTCCAGTCTTCTCTTTCAGGATAATAGCC
The DNA here is from genome assembly GCA_000711775.1 of Oxytricha trifallax. Classification (NCBI taxonomy): domain Eukaryota; phylum Ciliophora; class Spirotrichea; order Sporadotrichida; family Oxytrichidae; genus Oxytricha; species Oxytricha trifallax. The sequence continues at coordinate 23,897 of ARYC01007814.1, forward strand.
TGGAGTTCCCATAACACTTCCTAGCCTTGATACTTCTACCCTTAATGCTCTGTTGAAGTCAATAATTGTCACTCTTACAGGTGAGAAGTTTATCATAATATTCTCAGGTTTCAAATCTCTATGAACAAAGCCTAACTTATGTAGCTCTTTTATACCTTGTAAGGTTTAAGTTGCTATCAAAGCAAGCTACTTATGATTCCTTTGATCAGTAATAAAATCTCTGAGGGTCATTTCATAGAGTGGAAGTCTGAAAGCAACATGATCCTTGGCAAGGAGAACAGCATCTAGCTTGATTAAGTAACTACACTCTTTAAACTTTGCTTGAGTGAGTACTTGATACTCATTTGTAAACTCCATCTAATATTTATCATCACTTAAGAGATAGTTGAAGGGATACACCTTGTATGCATACTGATGATCATTGATAACTTTCTTATCAAAGCAGTCTTCTAATATAAGGTAGCTTTAAAGTGAAGCGTCTAGGTCAACTTAGGCAAGAACAGGAATCTTTTTATATTAAATCTTAATCATAATCTTTGTGATTTCAGAGGTCAGTTGGTTGCGTGACTTCCTAACGTACTCTAACTCTCTTGCTTATTCAGGCAATACGACCTTAGAATATTCCCTCGCTTTTCTTTTATTGAGAAGCTTCAGCACAACTTCATGATTCTCAACTTCTATATCTTTCGTGTGAGCTTTTAATAGATGCTTCTTCAAGTCTCTTGTATGAGAGTATTGCTTATGGCACTCAAAGCAGTCATACTTTCCATCTATTTTATCATGCTTTAAGTATACAGTGGGCTTGGCTTCTCTATGCTCTTTCTTATGTCTGTACCAGCTTGATTTATGAGCAAAATCTCTCTCACATAGCTCACAAAAATAGACTTCAGCTTCTTCAGTTTATATAGGAATTTCATTAATACTTTCTCCTCCTCTCTGTCTCCCACACACTTATTTGCCATTTATTTTCTATTATTAATTTCTATTTTAATAACAGAGACATGAAGTGATAGCTCTGGTAGTTCCTTATGAGAGTTCATCTCACAGCTATCACACTTTTTATTGACGCCAAAGGTAAGTCTCATTTAGTTAGATGGAAGTGCTGTTGTTTTTCTTAAAATTTACATCTAACCATGGTTCTTTTAAGAATTAAGATAGGGTGGTATTTCTAATTAATCAAAAATTTAATTATTATTGGCCAGAATCAATTTAAAATTAGCGTGAAAACAAATATACACAACCTGATTGGTTTAATTTTTAAGGAAAATTATTCGAACCAATAGTTTTAATAATTGGGCTAATCATTAAAATATTACGCCAATAATAATTAAATTTTTGATTAATTAGAAATACCACCCTATCTTAATTCTTAAAAGAACCATGGGGTTTTATTTAAATTTGAATTTAAAATTATAAAACTGCCTCTATAACTGAGAGCTTATATGAGAGCTTTCCAAGCCTACAAGTTTCAAGGAAAGTTCTTAGAGTATTATAGAAGAATTATGAGTGCTAAGAGACGAACCAGCTCTAAATATAGATGAGAAAGTAACCATTTTAACGATCAATAATAAGTTGATTATAGCACGTACCAATTTAGGAGGTGCTCCTAATTAAGTACTAGCATTTTAGGAGCTGCTCCTAATTAAGTACGTACCAGTTTAAAATTTAAAAATATGGAACTATAACAGTAGAAATTGATATCAATCTCTCAAGTTTGAAACCAGTTCTCAAACCTTCTCAATATCCTTCTAAGAGGTTGACATCCTATAGGATGCCCATATTTAATAGTAAGTTTTACAGAGGTTTATAATTGAAATCAATAAACTTAAATTTGAATAATCATTTCTTAGATCTGTAAACAAGATGGAGTCAATGAATGATACAATGAAAAGAGTGCAAGCACAAGAATTGATTCAAAGATTTAGAAGCAAGGAGGATTTGCATCGCTACCTGGTGCATCAAGGTAATAAACTCATAGTTGCTAATCTTTATTATGTAGTTGGTTTGTTCTTACCAACGATGGAAGGTACTAAAATATCATTTCTAAGAGCGATACTCTGCGAAGAGAAGAAAGCATTGAAAACTTAAGATGTAAAGTTTGCAGAGATTCCAAACTATCCAGAAATCTCAGTGACTAACTTCTACGATGATACTATGAATGACCCAGAGGTTTCGCAGTACCTGCCTACTAAGAAGCAGTTGTCAAATAAACTACCTGAAAGAAACTATTTTTTTGCATACTTGCAACAATTAAAGGTGATTACTTGAAAGAAATTATTCAAGAATCTCATAAGAAAAGGTACAGCATCTCTTCAGAAGAAAAGGATAAACAGGGGATCAAGATAAGTGAGAGCTGGCTATCAGAGTTGCAGAAGCACCCATATATTCAAGTAAGATTTGTAGTTTAACTCTTTAGAAAAATCTGGTACTGGCATCTTCTTGATGAAGGAATAGAGCAAGCTTCACAGAGAGCGAAAGTCGCAGACAAAGTATGAAGTTAGCAAGAGACTTTATTCAAATATTTAGCCTCCATAGTCAATGAACATAGATGCAGGAGCTGGCAGCAAGAGAAGAAACTTAGGAGGAGGGAAGCAAGACATAGAAGAAAAGAAAGAGAAGCCAGCTCCATCTAAAGAATTCTAAATGTGACTTATATATTCATTAACTTAACTACAAAACTTATTTATATACATTCACTCTCCCTTCTTTAGCACACTTTTAAGCCAACACATTATCTACTCTCTTCGCTGAGCTTTTAATAAAGTCTACTGTATCGATAGGTAGGTCATGCATTAAATGGTATAGCAGCAGTTTCTTATAATGACCTTTTATTATACCCCAGCAGAATTCAATTCCATTAAACTATGGGCTGTAAGGCACGTTGAGCACTGGTGCTATTCTTAGTTGTTCATAACTTTTTTCCTTGTTTCTTTTGTCTTATGAACAGAAAGATTATCAACGAATAGTATAATCTCTTATTCAGGGTACTTCTCTCTCAGCAGCTTTAAGAACTTATTATACTGCTCTGTCTTAATAGAGCGAGGATGAATAACATAAGTTTCTAAACCAGCATCCTCGCTATACCTCCAAGAATTGCCATTGTTTATACCTTGACTTTTTAGTCATATACCTCTATATTACTATGCTTCTTATACCAAGTCTTCTAGATGAAAGTGTTGAATGTAAACACAGCCTCGTCAGCATGAATAAACTTAATATTACTCTATTAGGCTCTCTGCATTTAATTATAAATATAATTTAAGTTATTGTTTTAAAATGGCAGAGTGAAATCAATCACTCTCTTGATACGATTTACACCTTTGTAAGATATACATTTCGTTTATAAATGTTTGCAACAGACTATGCAGAGATCTTCAACTCAGGGAACTGGCGGTGAAACATAGTAGCTCGTTAGTCGAGAAAGAAGTGAGCCCAATACTTCAAAGTTTTATCATTAATAAGATAGTCAATATGCTTTTATAGAAACGTTGACTTCCTCTTAGGCATAGAATTCAGCTATTATTGCTTTAGTTTTACTGCTATAAGACAGTGGGACCGAACAGTTGATGGACTTCGCTTTAAGAGCAGTGCAATAGACTTATAGTTCAGTACTGGTTTGACTTATTCACTGTATATATCACATCCATATCGCAGTTTAAACACTAAATCTATATACTCTTCATCATCATAAATAGACCCCAAAAGCTTGCTATTTTGTCTCGCATTTAATTAATAACTCCAACCCCTAACAAATTCCCTACAAATCAAAGCACTTATAAACCTCATTAAGGGGTTTTGGGGTTTTGATTGATATGTCTGATCTTGAGTTTGGTTTAATTATTATTTACTCTGCCATTTGTTTTATTGATTGAGATACTCTTGTTTTGTCAATAAATTGCCTTATTCTTTGTTTAGCATCCTTCTCGCATCTGGTAGAGTAGTATTCATTGCGAGGCATATCGCACTCTATTATTATTGCTGCTAAAGCCCACACATCCCACTAAAAGTCTCCATATCTCCAGTCCTCTCTTTCTGGATAGTACCCTTGCGTTCCCATTACAGTTCCAAGCCTTGATACTTCCACTCTTTAAGCTCTGTTGAAATCGATTATTGCTACTCTTACAGGTGAGAAGTTTATCATTATATTTTCTGGCTTCAAATCTCTGTGAACAAACCCTAACTCATGAAGCTCTTTAATACCTAATACGGTCTGAGTCGCTATTTATCCAAGTTACTTATGATTCCTTTGATCTGTTATAAAATCTCTTAGGGGCATTCATAGAATGGAAGTCTGAAAGCAACATGATCCTTGGCAAGGAGAACAGCATCTAGATTGATTAAGTAACTACACTATTTAAACTTTGCTTGAGTCAAACCCCAAAACCCCTTAATGAGGTTTATAAGTGCTTTGATTTGTAGGGAATTTGTTAGGGGTTGGGGTTATTAATAGGTTTTAATGTGAAATTTATAGTAAATGCATTTAATTTAATCACTAAAAATGCACTTTTGGATCATGTGGGAGAGGTCTGAAGTTTATTTTACTTAACCACAACTCTATCTTCTCTAATGTTATGTCTGATCTAGAGTTTGTTTTAAGATTATTGATTCTGCCATTTATTTTAATGATTGAGATACTCTGAATTTGTCTATAAATTACTTTATTCTTTACTTAGCATCTTTCTCACACCTTGTAGAGTAGTAATCATTCCGAGGCACATCGCACTCTATTATTATTGCTGCTAAAGCCCACACATCCCATTGATAGTCTCCATCTCTCCAGTCATCTCTTTCAGGATAATAGCCTGGAGTTCCCATAACACTTCCTAGCCTTGATACTTCTACCCTTAAAGCTCTGTTGAAGTCAATAATTGTCACTCTTACAGGTGAGAAGTTTTCATAATATTCTCAGGTTTCAAATCTCTATGAACAAAGCCTAACTTATGTAGCTCTTTTATACCTTGTAAGGTTTAAGTTGCTATCAAAGCAAGCTACTTATGATTCCTTTGATCAGTAATAAAATCTCTGAGGGTCATTTCATAGAGTGGAAGTCTGAAAGCAACATGATCCTTGGCAAGGAGAACAGCATCTAGCTTGATTAAGTAACTACACTCTTTAAACTTTGCTTGAGTGAATACTTGATACTAATTTGTAAACTCCATCTAATATTTATCATCACGTAAGAGACAGTTGAAGGGATACACCTTGTATGCGTATTGATGATAATTGATAACTTTCTTATCAAAGCAGTCTTCTAATATAAGATAGCTTTAAAGTGAAGTGTCTAGGTCAATATAAGCAAGAACAGGAATCTTTTTATATTAAATCTTGATCATAATTTTTGTTATTTCAGAGCTCAGTTGGTTGCGTCCCTTCCTAACGTACTCTAACTCTCTAGCTTATTCAGGCACAACGACCTTAGAATATTCCCTCGCTTTTATTTTGTTGAGAAGCTTCAGCTCAACTTCATGATTCTCAACTTCTATATCTTTCTTGTGAGCTTTTAATAAATGCTTCTTCAAGTCTCTTGTATGAGAGTATTGCTTATGGCACTCAAAGCAGTCATACTTTCCATCTATTTTATCATGCTTTAAGTATACAGTGGGCTTGGCTTCTCTATGCTCTTTCTTATGTCTGTACCAGCTTGATTTATGAGCAAAATCTCTCTCACATAGCTCACAAAAATAGACTTCAGCTTCTTCGGTTTGTATAGGAATTTCATTAATACCTTTCTCCTCCTCTCTGTCTCCCACACACTTGTTTGCCATTTATTTTCTATTATTAATTTCTATTTTAATAACAGAGACATTAAGTGATAGCTCTGGTAGTTCCTTATGAGAGTTCATCTCACAGCTATCACACTTTTTATTGACGCCAAAGGTAAGTCTCATTTAGTTAGATGGAAGTGTTGTTGTTTTTCTTAAAATGTTAGCGCTCATAACCCCATGGTTCTTTTAAGAATTAAGATAGGGTGGTATTTCTAATTAATCAAAAATTTAATTATTATTGGCCAGAATCAATTTAAAATTAGCGTGAAAACAAATATACACAACCTGATTGGTTTAATTTATAAGGAAAATTATTCGAACCAATAGTTTTAATAATTGGGCTAATCATTAAAATATTACGCCAATAATAATTAAATTTTTGATTAATTAGAAATACCACCCTATCTAAATCTTAAAAGAACCATGGGGTTTTATTTAAATTTGAATTTAAAATTATAAAACTGCCTCTATAACTGAGAGCTTATAAGAGAGCTTTCCAAGCCTACAAGTTTCAAGGAAAGTTCTAAGAGTATGAGAGAAGAATTATGAGTGCTAAGAGACGAACCAGCTCTAAATATAGGTGAGAAAGTAACCATTTTAACTATCAATAATAAGTAGATTATAACACGTACCAATTTAGGAGGTGCTCCTAATTAAATACGTACTGTTTTAGGAGGTATTTCGTCATTTTATGATTAAAATTAGGGTGCTCCTAATTAAGTACTAGCATTTTAGGAGCTGCTCCTAATTAAGTACGTACCAATTTAAATTTAATAATATGGAACTATAACAGTAGAAATTGATATCAATCTCTCAAGTTTGAAACCAGTTCTCAAAACCTTCTCCATATCCCTCTAAGAGGTTGACCTCCTATAGGATGTCCATATTTAATAGTAAGTTTTACAAAGGTATATAATTGAAATCAATAAACTTAAATTTGAATATCATTTCTTAGATCTGTAAGCAAGATGGAGTCAATGAGTGATGCAAAGAAAAGAGTGCAAGCACATGAATTGATTCAAAGATTTAGAAGCAAGGAGGATTTGCATCGCTACCTGGTGCAGCAAGGTAATAAACTCATAGTTGCTAATCTTTATTATGTAGTTGGTTTGTTCTTGCCAACGATGGAAGGTACTAAAATATCATTTCTAAGACGATACTCTGCGAAGAGAAGAAAGCATTGAAAACTTAAGATGTAAAGTTTGCAGAGATTCCAAACTATCCAGAAATCTCAGTGACTAACTTATACGATGATGCTATGAATGACCCAGAGGTTCGCAGTACGTGCGTACTAAGAAGCAGTTGTCAAATAAACTACCTGAAAGAAACTATTTCTTTGGCATACTTTGCAACAATTAAAGGTGATTACTTGAAAGAAATTATTCAAGAATCTCATAAGAAAAGGTACAGCATCTCTTCAGAAGAAAAGGATAAACAGGGGATCAAGATAAGTGAGAGCTGGCTATCAGAGTTGCAGAAGCACCCATATATTCAAGTAAGATTTGTAGTTTAACTCTTTAGAAAAATCTGGTACTGGCATCTTCTTGATGAAGGAATAGAGCAAGCTTCACAGAGAGCGAAAGTCGCAGACAAAGTATGAAGTTAGCAAGAGACTTTATTCAAATATTTAGCCTCCAGAGTCAATGAACATAGATGCAGGAGCAGGCAGCAAGAGAAGAAACTTAGGAGGAGGGAAGCAAGAAATAGAAGAAAAGAATGAGAAGCCAGCTCCCTCAAAAGAGTTTTAAATGTGACTTATATATTCATTAACTTAACTACAAAACTTATTTATATACATTCACTCTCCCTTCTTAAGCACTCTTTTAAGCCAACAAATTATCTAACTCTCTTCGCTGAGCTTTTAATAAAGTCTACTGTATCGATAGGTAGGTCATGCATTAGATGGTATAGCAGCAGTTTCTTATAATGACCTTTAAGTATACCCCAGTAGAATTCAATTCCATTATACTATGGACTGTAAGGCACGTTGAACACTGGTGTTATTCTTAGTTGTTCATAACTCTTCCTTGTTTCTTTTGTCTTATGAACTGGAAGATTATCAACGAATAGTATAATCTCTTATTCAGGGTACTTCTCTCTCAGCTGCTCTAAGAACTTAATATACTGCTCTGTCTTAATAGAGGCGAGGATGAATAACATAAGTTTCTAAACCAGCATCCTCGCTAATTCCTCCAAGAATTGCCATTGTTTATACTGACTTTCTAGTCATATACTTCTCTATTACTATGCCTCTTATACCAAGACTTCTAGATGAAAGTGTTGAAGGTAAACACAGCCTCGTCAGCATGAAATAAACTTAATATTACTCTATTAGGCTGTCTGCATTTAATTATAAATATAATTTAAGTTATTGTTGTAAAATGGCAGAGTGAAATCAATCACTCTCTTGATACGATTCACACCTTTGTAAGATATACCATTTCGTTTATAAATGTTTGCAACAGACTATGCAGAGATCTTCAACTCAGGTGACTGGCGGTGAAACATAGTAGCTCGTTGGTCGAGAGAGAAGTGAGCCCAATACTTCAAAGTTTTATCATTAATAAGATAATCAATATACTTTTATAGAAACTTTGACTTCCTCTTAGGCATAGAATTCAGCTATTATTGCTTAAGTTATACAACTATAAGACAGTGGGATCGAACAGTTGATGGACTTCGCTTTAAGAGCAGTGCAATAGACTTATAGTTCAGTACTGGTTTGACTTATTCACTGTATATATCACATCCATATCGCAGTTTAAACACTAAATCTATATACTCTTCATCATCATAAATAGACCCCAAAAGCTTGCTATTTTGTCTCGCATTTAATTAATAACTCCAACCCCTAACAAATTCCCTACAAATCAAAGCACTTATAAACCTCATTAAGGGGTTTTGGGGTTTTGATTGATATGTCTGATCTTGAGTTTGGTTTAATTATTATTTACTCTGCTATTTGTTTTATTGATTGAGATACTCTTGTTTTGTCAATAAATTGCTTTATTCTTTGTTTAGCATCCTTCTCGCATCTTGTAGAGTAGTATTCATTGCGAGGCATGTCGCACTCTATTATTATTGCTGCTAAAGCCCACACATCCCACTAAAAGTCTCCATCTCTCCAGTCCACTCTTTCTGGATAGTACCCTTGCGTTCCCATTACAGTTCCAAGCCTTGATACTTACACTCTTTAAGCTCTGTTGAAATCGATTATTGCTACTCTTACAGGTGAGAAGTTTATCATTATATTTTCTGGCTTCAAATCTCTGTGAACAAACCCTAACTTATGAAGCTCTTTAATACCTTATACGGTGTAAGTCGCTATTTATCCAAGTTACTTATGATTCCTTTGATCTGTTATGAAATCTCTTAGGGTCATTTCATAGAGTGGAAGTCTGAAAGGCAACATGATCCTTGGCAAGCAGAACAGCATCTAGCTTGATTAAGTAACTACACTCTTTAAACTTTGCTTGAGTCAAACCCAAAACCCCTTAATGAGGTTTATAAGTGCTTTGATTTGTAGGGAATTTGTTATGGGTTGGGGTTATTAATAGGTTTTTATGTGAAATTTATAGTAAATGTATTTAATTTAATCACTAAAAATGCTCTTTTGGATCATGTGGGAGAGGTCTGAAGTTTATTTTACTTAACCACAACTCTATCTTCTCTAATGTTATGTCTGATCTAGAGTTTGGTTTTAAGATTATTGATTCTGCCATTTATTTTAATGATTTAGATACTCTGGTTTTGTCTATAAATTACTTTATTCTTTACTTAGCATCTTTCTTACACCTTGTAGAGTAGTAATCATTCCGAGGCATATCGCACTCTATTATTATTGCTGCTAAAGCCCACACATCCCATTGATAGTCTCCATCTCTCCAGTCTTCTCTCTCAGGATAATAGCCTGGAGTACCCATAACACTTTCTAGCCTTGATACTTCTACCCTTAATGCTCTGTTGAAGTCAATAATTGTCACTCTTATAGGTGAGAAGTTTATCATAATATTCTTAGGTTTCAAATCTCTATGAACAAAGCCTAACTTATGTAGCTCTTTTATACCTTGTAAGGTTTAGGTTGCTATCAAAGCAAGCTACTTATGATTCCTTTGATCAGTAATAAAATCTCTGAGGGTCATTTCATAGAGTGGGAGTCTGAAAGCAATATGATCCTTCGCAAGGAGAACAGCATCTAGCTTGATTAAGTAACTACACTCTTTAAACTTTGCTTGAGTGAGTACTTGATACTCATCTGTGAACTCCATCTAATATTTATCATCTCTTAAGAGATACTTGAAGGGATACACCTTGTATGCATACTGATGATCATTGATAACTTTCTTATCAAAGGAGTCTTCTAATATAAGGTAGCTTTTAAAGTGAAGCGTCTAGGTCAACTTAGGCAAGAACAGGAATCTTTTTATATTGAATCTTGATCATAATTTTTGTTATTTCAGAGGTCAGTTGGTTGCGTGCCTTCCTAACGTACTCTAACTCTCTTGCTTATTCAGGCAATACGACCTTAGAATATTCCCTCGCTTTTCTTTTGTTGAGAAGCTTCAGCACAACTTCATGATTCTCAACTTCTATCTCTTTCTTGTGAGCTTTTAATAGATGCTTTTTCAAGTCTCTTGTATGAGAGTATTGCTTATGACACTCAAAAAGCAGTCATACTTTCCATCTATTTTATCATGCTTTAAGTATACAGTGGGCTTGGCTTCTCTATGCTCTTTCTTATGTCTGCACCAGCTTGATTTATGAGCAAAATCTCTCACACATAGCTCACAAAAATAGACGTCAGCTTCTTCAGTTTGTATAGGAATTTCATTAATACCTTTCTCCTCCTCTCTGTCTCCCACGCACTTGTTTGCCATTTATTTTCTATTATTAATTTCTATTTTAATAACAGAGACATTAAGTGATAGCTCTGGTAGTTCCTTATGAGAGTTCATCTCACAGCTATCACACTTTTTATTGACGCCAAAGGTAAGTCTCATTTAGTTAGATGGAAGTGTTGTTGTTTTTCTTAAAATGTTAGCGCTCATAAAACCCCATGGTTCTTTTAAGAATTAAGATAGGGTGGTATTTCTAATTAATCAAAAATTTAATTATTATTGGCCAGAATCAATTTAAAATTAGCGTGAAAACAAATATACACAACCTGATTGGTTTAATTTATAAGGGAAATTATTCGAGCCAATAGTTTTAATAATTGGGCTTATCATTAAAATATTACGCCAATAATAATTAAATTTTTGATTAATTAGAAATACCACCTTATCTTAAATCTTAAAAGAACCATGGGGTTTTATTTAAATTTGAATTTAAAATTATAAAACTGCCTCTATAACTGAGAGCTTATATTAGAGCTTTCCAAGCCTACAAGTTTCAAGAGAAGTTTTAAGAGTATTAGAGTAGAATTATGAGTGCTAAGAGACGAACCAGCTCTAAATATAGGTGAGAAAGTAACCTTTTTAACTATCAATAATAAGTTGATTATAGCACGTACCAATTTAGGAGGTGCTCCTAATTAAGTACGTACTGTTTTAGGAGGTATTTTGTCATTTTTATGATTAAAATTAGGGTGCTCCTAATTAGGTACTAGCATTTTAGGAGCTGCTCCTAATTAAGTACGTTACCAATTTAAATTAAAAAATATGGAACTATAACAGTAGAAATTGATATCAATCTCTCAAGTTTGAAACCAGTTCTCAAAACCTTCTCCATATCATTCTAAGAGGTTGACCTCCGATAGGATGCCCATATTTAGTAGTAAGTTTAACAGAGGTATATAATTGAAATCAATAAACTTAAATTTGAATATCATTTCTTAGATCTGTAAACAAGATGGAGTCAATGAATGATGTAATGAAAAGAGTGCAAGCACAAGAATTGATTCAAAGATTTAGAAGCAAGGAGGATTTGCATCGCTACCTGGTGCATCAAGGTAATAAACTCATAGTTGCTAATCTTTATTATGTAGTTGGTTTGTTCTTACCAACGATGGAAGGTACTAAAATATCATTTCTAAGAGCGATACTCTGCGAAGAGAAGAAAGAATTGAAAACTTAAGATGTAAAGTTTGCAGAGATTCCAAACTATCCAGAAATCTCAGTGACTAACTTATACTATGATGCTATGAATGACCCAGAGGTTTCGCAGTACCTGCCTACTAAGAGCAGTTGTCAAATAAACTACCTGAAAGAAACTATTTCTTTGGCATACTTGCAACAATTAAAGGTGATTACTTGAAAGAAATTATTCAAGAATCTCATAAGAAAAGGTACAGCATCTCTTCAGAAGAAAAGGATAAACAGGGGATCAAGATAAGTGAGAGCTGGCTATCAGAGTTGCAGAAGCACCCATATATTCAAGTAAGATTTGTAGTTTAACTCTTTAGAAAAATCTGGTACTGGCATCTTCTTGATGAAGGAATAGAGCAAGCTTCACAGAGAGCGAAAGTCGCAGACAAAGTATGAAGTTAGCAAGAGACTTTATTCAAATATTTACCCTCCAGAGTCAATGAACATAGATGCAGGAGCTGGCAGCAAGAGAAGAAACTTAGGAGGAGGGAAGCAAGAAATAGAAGAAAATAAAGTGAAGCCAGCTCCCTCTAAAGAATTTTAAATGTGACTTATATATTCATTAACTTAACTACAAAACTTATTTATATACATTCACTCTCCCTTCTTTAGCACACTTTTAAGCCAACAAATTATCTACTCTCTTCGCTGAGCTTTTAATAAAGTCTACTGTATCGATAGGTAGGTCATGCATTAGATGGTATAGCAGCAGTTTCTTATAATTACCTTTTAGTATACCCCAGTAGAATTCAATTCCATTAAACTATGGACTATAAGGCACGTTGAACACTGGTGTTATTCTTAGTTGTTCATAACTTTTCCTTGTTTCTTTTGTCTTATGAACTGAAAGATTATCAACGAAATAGTATAATCCCTTATTCAGGGTACTTCTCTCTCAGCTGCTCTAAGAACTTAATATACTGCTCTGTCTTAATAGAGGC
>ARYC01007815.1:0-25341 GCA_000711775.1 Oxytricha trifallax
AACTCTATATACTACTCTCGCTTAATAGAGCGAGGGTGAATAACATAACTCTCTAAGCCTGAATCTTCACTTTTACCAGCTAAAATTGCATGAGTGACTACCTTTACTTTTTAGTCATAAACTTCTATGTTATCATACTTCTTGTACCATGACTTATTAATAAAGTGTTGAACGTAAACACAGCTTCATCTGCATGTATGAACTTGATGTTATTATCAATAGCTCTCTGCATTAATCATATATATAGTTTAAATTATTACTATAAAATGGCACTGTAAAATCAATCACTCTCTTTACTCTGTTGACAGTCCTGAAAGTAATACCAATTCGTCTATAAATATTGGCTATAGTCTAAGGAGAGATTCGCATGTCTGGAAACTTGCGATGAAACATGACAGCTCGTTAGTCAAAAGGAAAGTGAGCCCAATACTTTAATGTCTTAGAGTCACAGAGATAGTCAATATGGACCTGTGAGAACTTTTATTTTTTTGCAGGATGTTTTCAAGAGCCTGAGTTAAAATGTTAAACAGCTAACAAGCAATGATACCTAACAGTTGAAGCACTCTTGTGTAGGAGTCTTGCGATGGCTGTATAATTCAACACTGGTTTGAGTTAGTCTATATTAATACTTGTACCATACCTAAGCTTAAGCAGTAAATCTAAATATTACTCATCATATATAGCCCTAGATTTCGCTAATTTCTATTTCTCATTTTGAAAATTGGCCTAATTTCTCTACTAACCCCAATAAGACCCCAACTATACCCTACAAATCAAAGCACTTATAAACCTCACTAAGGGGTTTTGGGGTTTTGAATGGTGTGAATCGTATCAAGAGAGTAATTTATTTCACTCTCCCATTTTACAACAATAACCTTAATTATAATTATATTCAGAAAGCTTAACAGAATAATATTAGTTATAAATGCTGACGAGGCTGCTTTTACCTTCAACATATTCATCTAGAGGTCTTGGTATAAGAGGCATAGTAATATTAAAGTTTATGACTAGAAAGTCAAGGTATAAACAATGGCAATTCTAGGAGGAATTAGTGATGATATTGGTTTAGAAACTTATGTTTTCATCTTCGCTCAATTAAGAGAGCAGTTTATTAAGTTCTTAGAGCAGCTGAGAGTGAACTACTCTGAATAAGAGAATATCCTGTTTTTTGATAATCTTTCTGTTCATAAGACAAAACAAACCAGGAAGAGTTCTGATCAACTTAGAATAACACCAGTGTTCAAACTGCCTCACAGCCCATAGTTTAATGGAATTGAGTTCTACTGGGGTTTTATTAAAAGGTCGTTACAAGAAACTGCTGCTATACCACCTTATGCATGAACTAACTGCCTATCGATTCAATAGACTTTATTAAAAGTTCAGCGAATATAGTAGATAATTAGTTGGCTTAAATTTGTGCTAAAGAAGGGAGAGTGAATGTATATAAATAAATTTTTTTTTTAGTTAAGTTAATGAATATTTAAGTAATATTTTAAATTCTTTAGAGGGAGTTGCCTTCTCTTTCTTTTCTTCCTCTTAAGGCTTGCTTGGGCCTATGTTTCTTATCTTGCTACCAGCTCCAGCATTTATGCTCATTTACTCTTGAGGCTAAATATTTGAGTAAAGTCTCTTGCTAACTTCACACTTTGTCAGCGACTTTCGCTTTCTGTGAAGCTTGCTCTATTCCTTCATCAATAAAATGACAGTACCAGATATATCTAAAGAGTTAAACTTCAAATATTACTTGAAATATAAGGGTGCTTATGCAGCTCTGATAGCGAGCTCACACTTATCTCGATCCCATGCTTGTCCTTATCTTCTTGTGAGATGTTTTACATTTTCTTATGTTTAAATTAATTTAAAGCATTTTTTTGAGACTCTTAAATAATTTCTATCAATTAATGACCTTTGATTGTTGCAAATATGCAAAAGAAATAGTTTCTTTCAGGTAAAATATATGACAACTGCTCTTTAAAAGGCAGGTGCTGCGAAACTTCTTGATTATTCATAGCATCATCATATAAGCTAGTTTGAGATTTCTGGATAGTTAGGAATCTGTGAAAATTTTACATCCTAAGTTTTCAATGCATTCATCACTTCGCAGAGTATCGCTCTTAGGAATGAAATTTTAATGGCATCAATTGTTGGCAGGAACAAACCAACTACATAATCAAGATTAATGACTATGAGCTCCTTACCTTGCTGCACCAGGTAGCGGTGCAAATCCTCCTTGCCTCTAAATCTTTGAATCAATTCTTGTGCTAACACTCTTTTCATTGCATCATTCATTGACTTAATTTTTCTTACAGATCTAAGAATTGATATTCAAATTTAAGTTTATTGATTTCAATTATATACCTTTGTACAACTTACTATTAAATATGGGCATCCTATAGGTGGTCAACTTCTAAAAAGGATATGGAGAATGTTTTGAGAACTGGTTTAAATCTTGAGAGATTGATATCAATTTCTACTGTAATAGTTCAACAATTTTTCGTTAAAGTTTTCGTAATTAACTAATAAATTGCTAGTCTTAATTAGGAGCACCATAAATTTTATCACGAAATCAAAAAATACCTCCTAAAAAAGTATATCTTAATTAGGAGCACTACCTATATTGGTACGTGCAATAATGAACTTATTATTGATGGTTAAAATGGTTACTTTCTCGCCCATATTTATATCAGGATCGTAACTTAGCACTCATATTTCTTCTCTAATACACTAAAAACTTCTCTTGAAATTTTAAGAATGCAAAGCTATCATATAACCTGTAAATTATAGAGGCAGTTTTAAGATTTTAAATTCAAATTTAAATATGAGCGCTACCATTTAAAGAAAAACAATAGCACTTCCATCAAATTAAATGAAATCTACCTTTGGCAGCAATAAAAAGTGTGGTAGATGTGAGATGATCTCTCATAAGGAACTACCAGAGCTATCACTTGAAGTCACTATTATTAAAATAGAAATTAATAATAGAAAATAAATTGCAAACAAGCACGAGGGAGACAGAGAGGAGGAGAAAGGTAAAAATGAAATTCCAATACAAACTGAAAAAGTAGAAGTATACTTTTGTGAGAAGTGTTAGAAAGACTTCGCTCATAAATCTAGTTGGTATAGGAATACGAAAGAGCATAGAGAAGCCAAGCCAACTGTATACTTAAAGTACAATATACGACTGAAAAGTATGATTGCTTCAATTACCATAAACAGTATGCTCGTACAAGAGATTTAAGGAAACATCTTTGAAAAGCTCACAAGAAAGATTTAAAAATTGAAAAGCATGAAGATGAATTGAAGTTAAAACTTTAGAATAGTAAGAGAATCTTCGAAAGTGATAGAGTTCGAACAAGCTAGTGAATCAGAATATGTGAGGTAATCACACAACCTACAGCATCCGAAATCACAAAAATCATGATTGAAATTCAATATAAAAATATTCCAGTTCTTGCCTAAATTGACCTAGGCACTACCCTTTAAAGCTACCTTATATTAGTAGACCCCTTTTATAAAAAATTTATTAATGATCATCAATATGCATACAAGGCGTTTCCTATAACTATCTCTTAAGTGATGATAAATATTAGATGGAGTTTACAAATGAGTATCAAGTACTCACTCAAGTAAGTTTAAAGAGTGTATTTACTTAATCAAGTTAGATGCTGTTCTTCTTACCAAGGATCATGTTGCTTTCAGACTCCCACTCTATGGAATGAACTAACAGATCAAAGGAATCATAAGTAGCTGGGATAAATAGCGACTCAATCATACAAGATATAAAAGAGCTTCATAAGTTAGGGTTTGTTCACAGAGATTTGAAGTCAGAAATATAATGATAAATTTTTCACCAGTAAGAGTAGCAATAGTCGATTTTAAAATAGCCTAAAGAGTGTAAGTATCAAGATTTGGAATTGTAATGGGAACTCCAGGCTATTATCCAGAAAGAAAATACTTGAAAGATGGTGACTTTGGTGGGATGTGTGGGCTCTAATATCAATATTATTATAATGCGACATGCCTTGCAATCACTGATTTCAATGTCAGTTGAAATATTTTCTTTCAGCTACAGCTCCTGTCCAACGAGCTAGACTAGTTTATTGTCAGGCTCAATTAGTAAAAATTCAAGATAGAATTAGCTGAAAATCTTTTTGGAATATTTGGGTGCCTTTTTGAGCTTCTTGAACCTAGATTTGTGGAGGAAAATGAACTAAATAGGCCAGATAGATCATGATTCCATTTTTAGGTACAATTATTAGAAGTCTTTAAAGAAAATGGTTGATAAGGTAATATTTTAAGAATTTGAATGAATTTAAAACTCAGAAATACAAAAGTGAAATATATAAACACGATTAAACTTATTAATTAAAACCTAGATTTGAGAATTATTTTGGTTTTGCTTCTTGAAATCTCGCTGAGTCCTCTCATTTCTTCGTACATCTTGTAGTTAGGTCGATTGGATATCACATATTTTCTGCTCTTACTGTAGAATAAATCGGTACCATTTCTAGCATCGTGATATCCTAAGATTCCTGTACGATTTGTAGCTGTTGCAGTGAATTAGTGTCATATTATCGTGTTTTGTAAGTTGAATGCGGTGTCTCACAGTATACTGTATATTTCAACACAAAACTGTAAAATATAGAATCTAAATTTTATAAATGCATTTTCCCATATAAATTGTTGCTGTGACCCTATATCTCACATACTATTTCTTGAATATTTCACTATATGCTAAAATGTTTTTGCTTTAGCAAAAACTTATTTCTTTAGAGAGAATTCAATTTACACGAAAGTGTTTTAATTTTAGCATATAGTGAAATATTCAAGAAATAGTATGTGAGATATAGGGTCACAGCAACAAATTATATGGGAAAATGCATTTATAAAATTTAGATTCTATATTTTACAGTTTTGTGTTGAAATATACAGTATACTGTGAGACACCGCATTCAACTTACAAAACACGATAATATGACACTAATTCACTGCAACAGCTACAAATCGTACAGGAATCTTAGGATATCACGATGCTAGAAATGGTACCGATTTATTCTACAGTAAGAGCAGAAAATATGTGATATCCAATCGACCTAACTACAAGATGTACGAAGAAATGAGAGGACTCAGCGAGATTTCAAGAAGCAAAACCAAAATAATTCTCAAATCTAGGTTTTAATTAATAAGTTTAATCGTGTTTATATATTTCACTTTTGTATTTCTGAGGCTAGAGATTGTTGCAGCTGATAGAGAAAGGAAAAAATTTTAATCGGAATCTGAAGCAATGAATAATCACTTCTCGACAAGGTGCGATAGAGATGCAAAGCAAATAATTAAGTAGTTTATAGACAAAACCAGAGTCTCTAAATCAATAAAACAAATAGCAAAATTTATAATAATAAAACCAAACTCAAGATCAGACATATCAATACAACAGATAGAGTTGTGGTTAAGTAAGATAAACCATTGAACTCTCACAATTGATTCAAAAGTGAATTTTGATTGTTTTAATTAAATAAATTAATTATAAATTTCACATTACAACCCATTAATAACCCCGACCCCTAACAAATTCCTTACAAATCAAAGCAATTTTAAACCTCATTAAGGAGTTTGGGGTTTTGAATCGCAACTTTATGTTTAGACTATTAAATTTGCTTATCAATTAAGGCGAGCATCTCCACTTATATGAAGAACTTGAGTTCTCTTGGGTCAATGCTTATAGATTTGACATCATCTGGAAATATAGCCTTGCCTTCGTCATCTCTCTAGACAATAGTGCACTCCCAGGTGTTCTTTTTGGCTTTCATTTGCTTTTAGTTTTGACCTCCGTCCTCATTCACTTAAATGCTGTTATCTTTATCTAAAATTAAAAAATTAAAAATTACAAAGTAAAATTTAAGCCGATTAAACCAAAATTGTATTTAAAAGATGCCTAAAGTTTAAATTTCTAAGAATTATTTTTATGTTTCTAATGAACATTATAGTAAAATCTAATATGAAAATCAAGTAAAATTAATAAATCAATCTATTATTAAATTAATTTAAGAATATATTTAATAATTTCTTATACCAATAAATTATGGGAAGTTATTTATTATTTTTTTATTAATCTAGCCTGACATATCCATGTTTAGGGTGATATGCAATCTCCTATGGCTTTAGCAATTTGATTTTCTTTTCTTACCAGGCTTGAGAGGAGCCTTAATTAATTTACACTATGCCCCCTTCTTTTCTTTTGTCAATCTTTGAAAGTGCTTCTCCACCTTCGATTTCTTTATTATCAAATAAACATGAGAAATAAGTTTCTTTATAAATTATTTCCCGAAGGATTATAATCAATATAAATACAACAAAACTTAAATCATTCTATTGGAAACTTGTTATTCAATTTCATATTTTCAACGGTAATATTTTATATTTAATAAAACTAATTTTCTTAATTATTTGATTCTTCTACTTGATGAAAAATTAAAATAAAAAAATACCACTATTATATTGGTTTCTAATATGATATCAAATAAAAAACATTTTTTTGTAAAAAAAATAATAATTTAATCAATATTAATTTTAAATTAATGGATTATAAAAAGACAATAATGTTCACATCGAATTTCAAGAATTGCACAAATTTCCCATCAATCGTTTTATATTAAATTAATTTATCTTAAATTTATGCATTATAAGATAATTAATAACGTTTTTATTATAAATTTCACAAATTAAATCTATTTAGTTTCTTTCCAGTGCTGAATCTAATATTCAGATTCATTCAGGTTTATCTTGTCTCCCTTTTGATTGTAGATCTCTTAAAATTATTCCACTGCCTTTATTTGCAACATTTTCAGTATAAAAATAGCTAATTTTTACTAGCAATAATTTATTTATTAAAACTTATGAAAATATATATATATATATAATTATTTAATTAATAAATACCACATTTTCAGTGGTTCTTTTTGAGCAGTAGGATTCTTAGGAGGCGATGAAAGCTTATTTTTGGAGCTCTTTTTACCTGAAATCTTTTATCTTTCCATTTTGATAAGTTAGATAAAAATAAAATTTTAGAAATTTTTTTGTGCACAATTTTAATAAATACGATTAAATACTCTTTTATAGTTTAACTAACTAATTAATATGTGTAATAACTGAATTTCACTATTTTTATCAACATTTAAGATTTTAATGATTCCTTTTAAAATATGAGTGCGTGAAAATTCATTAGAAATGAGTAAGTTTAAATAAATGATTATATAAATGATTAAAATTCCAGAGAAATAGAAATTGTTAAACTTGTATGATAATCAGTATTAAAAGAATTAATATCAAATTCTCTGTTTTGAAACTAACCTTGGTAAGAATCTTTCTTTTTCTTTATTCTTTTTGCACTATTTCTCACACTAAAATTTCCTCCTAAAATTCCACCTCCTATCATGTTTTATTATTTCTTTATTTTTTATTAAAATTACATGATTTAATATAAAAAACTTTATTTACTTCGTTTCTCATAAATTTAATTATTCAATTTATATAATATAAACCCCAATACATATATTCGCTCTAGATTTATATGTTGGTATAGTGATGATTCAATATCGATAAATAGAGAAATTCAAACTTTACAATTTATTTTTTACTTTTATTGAGAGGGCCAATTTAAAAGTTTTTGAAAGAGAGTAATCTAGTATGCTGCTAAAAGCAATTGAGTGTTCTAAATTTCATATATTGTTGAAAGTGTTCCTTATACTATACTAAATCCATATGTCCATAAAATTAAGTAGCTTTACCAACTACTTTTTAAAAAAATTCAACTTTAGTATAAACTCCCCCCTAATAATGGTCTAAAATTCAGTCAGAAGTCTAGAATCAAAAGCCAATCTAGACCCTTTTCAGCCATGACCTTGATTTTCAAAAACGAGTGCCTTTGCTTTACATTCTACTTTCACTGCACATTTTTACTGGTTATATGTTCGTTATGAACAGTATAGAGTTGAATTCGCCAAAAGACCCTTTTGATTTTTCGATTTTTTTTTCTTACAAAAAGCCAAATTTTCAATGAGGCCAGACTCGAAAAGCACTCAAAAGACCCATGGCTGCTCAACCATTTCTTGCAAGCCTACTTTTTACCTTTATATGTTGGTATTAACATAAGCAATGCATTTGAATTGGTTTGCCGGGTGTAAAAATTTAAATCCACTGGATAAGTGAAGGAGAGAGGTTTTTCTCATAGTAAATTTGAAGAATTTAGTGGTACTTTTTAATAATCCATCTATTAAATTTAAACCAGTATATAATACTATAATAAAAAACTTAAAAATGCCAAGAATCTAGCCCAAGAGCGGGATCAGCTTGCTGAGCCTTTTCCCCTATTGATTAAAGAACGAAGCACTGGTAAGATTTTTTTTTTACTAAGCACTTAGATTAGAGTTAAGTAATGATAATTCAAATGAATAGTTAGCTCAACTTCTTGAGCAGGGTGTTCAGATTTTAGAAATTTTTGAAGCCAAGGCTAATATTGATGAAGGAGGTAAAGTAAAGGGCATTAAAGCTGAGTACAAGGTAGAGCAAAGGAATTCCAACATTTAAACAACTGTGATTTGAGTCTCTTGTTGTAGCAGGAGGATTTAAAAAGCTATTAAAAGACATGGGATTTTAAGAACGCTGTGAGAAGTTTATAAACGATATTAAAAGCAAGAAAACCAAGAACACAAGTGATACCAAGTCACTGGTCTCTGAATTTCTTAACCACTCCCTCTCAAACGAGGAAATGAAGGTGAGTGAGTTTAGGACTACTGTGAGCTTAGAAATGAATCAATGCAAGCTCTAAAATCTTTACCTTAACGATGTGATGTTGGTCAATCACTTTGAAATTTTCAAATGATCATAATATTAATAAAATGAACAGATCCTTAAAGAAATAATGCTCAACAACACCCAATCACTCTTTTCGTTCCTTTAGCACTTTGAGATGGCAAATGAACCCTAAGCGAACCAATAACACTTCTATTTGATTACAGAGTTGATCTCAAGTTACTCAAAGCTAGACTAAGACTCCAAGGCACGTATCTTCTTGGTTGCCCTCAGTTACTATACAGGGGGAAAAATATCAGCCAGAAGAGAACTAAAAATAAGAAGCAATTCTCCTACTTATAAGGTCACTAAATGCTAGATAAGCTACAGGCTTAGCCAACTTGGTGTTTATTACTGAGGCAACATGTCTAAGTAAGCAGCTTGTTATATTCTAGAAGCTAAACGACTCTAATCTAGGCATCATTTAGATTTTGGCTTAAACACGGCACTACTTTTCAATTGACCCTTAGGTCATCAGAACTAATTCAAAATTCCTTTTATATAATGAACCTTGCTTGAGCAAGACTGTGGATTGATACTTATTAGAGACATTCCTGTAGAGTATACAGAGTACTTTGTAATAATATGTGCCTTATATGCTAATCAACTTAATTAGGGTTCTGATTCACTTTTTTAAGAAGTTTCAGAAATAATTACTTCACTGTTTTCGTCAGTAATTTTATATTTGTAAGTTAATGTTAATGTTAATGCTCCATCGTTAGGAACTACTCATAAATTTCCCCCCCCCCCACAAATAATTACATCAACTATAGGTTTAAGTATTATATTATTAAAATAAAAACATAAAATTATTAATTTATATTCTTGTCCAAAAAATTAATAAAATTGCTCATAGTAATATTATGGATTCAAAAATAATTTTCTCATTTTCATAATTAATCTTAAATAAAATTATAAGTAAATTTTATTAATTATGATTTTCCTAAATGGCGTGATATTCTCGACCACCAGAACTCCAACCGCAATAAAAACCCCTTCGTGAGGTTTATAAGTGCTTTGATTTGTAAGGTATAGTTGGGGGTCTTATTGGGGTTAGTAGAGAAATTAGGTCAAATTGCAAAATGAGAAATAGAAATTAGCGAAATTTAGAGTCTATTTATGATGAGTATCTGTTCTGACCCGAGACCCCCCCCTACCCTCCTCCTCCCCCATAAAAAAATATGACCCTCCCCCTCCCCCCCTTATGATAAAATTTTTCAAATTATATGAAAAACATATTCTAATGCTTTGAATAATGATCTATCTAAAAGAAAATCTTGACCTGCGGACAGCTACTGTTATTTATTATTTTATTTGATTAGCTTCATTACGTCCTTCGAAATTTATTGATACATGCTTGTATAGGAAAACATTACAAATCAATTTTATTTTTGAGTGTCTTTAATTTAATTTTTTATATCTATTAATATAAACGAACCCAAATTCTATTTAATAATTTTTTATATCTACAATCGTCTTTATTGGGCATAATACTTTAAAATAATATAATAAACATTTACACTTTTGTAAATATTTGTCTTATCATATCTTTATTAATTATGAAAATAATATATTAAAAAATTAAACAATATCTAATTATTTTATTTAATATTTTAATGATTAACAATAGTAGATTAATTTTCTTAATCATTTAATATAAATATAATTATACCTTTTATAAAGATTTTTATTTTTCGTATTCATTGATAATTTTATAAGTTCAATTTCTCAAAATATCACAAGAAAATTTTAATAGAATTGAGATTTAGCAAACAATAGTGGCTCTATAGATTAGAGTTTGTTCAGTTTGAAAACATAGTCAATTAAATCTCTCATTATATTTCCAAATAAAGTTTTTAAATCCTGTTTAAAACATATTAAGTTTATTTAGAAATTTAAAGAAAAAAACGTGCAAGTATTAAATAATGATTAATAGATAAGGCTAATTTTTTCTAGAAGTTTAAGGCATTATATAATCTTTAAGATTTAGAGTTATTATATGTAACTGATTTTATCCAAGATAAGATATAGAGGAATTATAATTTTTAATGAGATGAGTTGTGTATGGACCCTAAAAATGAAGTAATTTATATAAATTATAAATAATGAATTTAATTAATAGTGTGTTAATGAAATGGCTAAGCTATCTTACTAAAATATAAAATGAACTCATTTAATTAAAAATTCTAACTTGTATAAAATAATTTAATTAAAAATTTTCTCTTAAACTATTTAAAAATGATTTCATAATTAATAAAGATATGATAAGACAAATATTTACAAAAGTGTAAATATTTATTATATTATTTTAAAGTATTATGCCCAATAAAGACGATTGTAGATATAAAAAATTATTAAATAGAATTTGGGTTCGTTTATATTAATAGATATAATAAAAATTAAATTAATGACACTCAAAAATAAAATTTATTTGTAATATTTTCCTATACAAGCATGTATAAAAAAAAGTCGACGGACGTAGTGAAGCTAATTAAAACGGACGTAGTGAAGCTCATTAAAACGGACGTAGTGAAGCTCATTAAATATAAAAATAAATAACAGTAGCTGCCCGCAGGGCAAGATTTCTTTTAGATAGATCATGATTCAAAGCATAAGAATATGTTTTTCATATAATTTAAAAAATTTATTATTAAAGGGGGGAGGGCTCATATATTTTTTCATGGGGGGGGAGGGGGGTAGGGGGGGGTCTCCGGTCAGAACAAGTATTATTTAGAATTTCTGCTTAAGCTTAGGTACGGTACAAATATAAATATAGATTTAATCAAACCAGTTATGAATAATGCAGCTGAAGCAAAGCTCCTGTGCAAGAGACCCTCAACAGTTAGGTATAATGCTTGTTAGCTGTTTACCATTTTATCTCAGGCACTTGAAAGCATCATGCAAGAGAATAAAAGTTCTCACAGGCTCATTTTGACTACATCTGCGACTCGAACACTTTAAAGTATTGGGCACATTTTCCACTCGACTAGGAGCTCTGATATTTCATCGCAAGTTTCCTGACATGCGTATCTCTCCTTAAACTATAACCAAAATTTATAGAAATGAAATGGTATTACTTTTAAGACTGTCAACAGAGTGAAGAGAGTAATTGATTTTACAGTGCCATTTTATAGTAATAATTTAAACTATATATATGATTAAATGCAGAGGGCTATTGACTATAACATCAAGTTAATTCACGCTGATGAAGCTGTATTCATCTTCAACACCTTTATTAATAAGTCTTGGTATTAGAAGTATGATAATAAAGAAGTTCTGTGATTAAAAAGTAAAGGTAGTCGCCCATGAAATTTTAGCTGTTATTAGCGAAGATTAAGATTTCCTACATAAGCTCAGAGAGAAGTATAGTAACCTAGAGAAAATCCTGTTTGTTGATAACCTTTCAGTTCAAAAGACTAAGGAGTCTAAGAAAGCTTATGAAGAGTTAAACATAACTCTTGTTTACTACGTTTTTTTATAGCCCATAATTTAATGGAATTAAATTCTACTGGAGTTAAATCAAGACTCACTACAAGAAGCTGCTGCTGTATCATCTTATGCATGACTTGCCCATCGAAACAGTAGACTTAATTCAAAGCAGCTGTAAGAGATTGAGCGTAGATAAGACAAAAATTTGTGCAAGAGAGGGAAGAATGAATATTTATAAATAAGTATTAGATTTAAACGAATGAATATATTAACATATTTAATTAACCCATAAATGAGTTTGGCTTCTCTTTCTTCTCCTCTTCTTATGGCTTGCTTGGGCCCATATTTCTTCTCTTTGTGCCAGCTCCTGCATCTATGTTCATTTCATCTGGTTTTTAGACATCTTTATAAAGCCTCTTGCTCACTTCATAAATTGTCTGCGACTTTCTTTCTCTGTGAACCTTTGCATACTCTTTCATAAGATATATGCCAGTGCCAGATTTTCCTACAAAGTTATGAATCAAAGATTACTAGAGAGGTAATGATGCTTCTTAAGCTCAGCGAGCCAGGTTTCGCTTATTGGTATGCCTTGCTTCTTTTAATCTTCAGGAGAAATAGAGTAGCGTTTCTTGTGAGCTTCTTCAAAGATCTCTCTGAGATAACTCTCTTTTAAAGTACCAAGAAAACCAAAGAAGAAAATTCTTTCTTGAAGCTTGTTAGAGAGTTGATTCTTGGTAGGAAGATAAACAACTAAATCTTCATCTTTCATTGCATCCTCGTAGAGATTGATGACAAAAATTTCTGGGTAGTTTGGAATCTCTATCATCTTAATCTCATTGTTATTATTATTAACTCAGATTTGATTTAGAATTTTAATCTCTAGCTCTAACTACAGTATTGCCAAAATAGTGGCAGGTAAGTTTTTTCTGATCTCTTTTATTTAAAAAAAATTGGGGTTTAGGTTTTTAGTTGTAGTAGTTATGGTTGTAGTTGTATTTGTATTTGTAGTAGTATTTGTTGAAATTATTGTTATAAGTGAAGTAATTGCTATTATTGTTGTTGAACGAGTTGAATAAATGATGTTTAAAATTCATATTTTTTGAGTTAATATACTCCATATTTAGAGTAATATAAATCAAATTATGTTTAAAAATTAATATTCAAATCTAATATTGTAATAAAGGCTTTCTTCTCATCTCAGAGTATAGCTTTTAAGAATGATATTTTTGTACCTTCCATCGTTGGTAGGAATAACCCCACTATATTATATGATTAAGTATATGTTACATGCTTACTATGTTGAGTGAGGTATCGATAGAGATCATCCTTGCTTCTGAATCTTGAGATCATTTCTTAAGCTTCAACCCTCCTCATTGCAATGCTTATAGATTCCATCCTTGTTCCTTCTCTTGTTATTGAATTTCAAATTTTAATATCTAGAGTTCTGGATCCTACTGTTAAAAATCTTAGTATTAAATATGGGTATCTTATAGGAGGTCAACCTGGTAAGGATACGTGGAGAAAGCGTGCAGAAGCTGTTACAAACTTCAGAGAAGGAGTTCCATTTTTATCAATTTAGTTCCATTAAATTAGTACTAAATTTGTATAAATTTAATTAGTACTGGTATTAATTCGGTTAAATTTTAATTGGTACCAATTTAATTGTACCAAAACTTATTTAGTACCTACTTTTAAACTAATGAGGTTTTAATGGAAAAGTTTCAAAATGGTTCAAAACCTAATTGGTACCAGTACCAACCAGAATTTTATCTAATAAGGAAAAAAAATTAAAAATATTAAACATGAAATTAGAAAAATTATAATTATAAACTAAGTATAAATTTGAGTTCTAACACTTCAATATCAACCATTATTGTTACTGTGCCAACTCCTATACATAATTGCTATAAATAGAGAGGTTATTAAAGCTTTATAATACAAAATTAAATTTGAATTTAAACATAGCGGCTAACTTAAATCGTAAAGCAATCTTTCTTGGCAATGGTTAATCATAGCTAAACATTGGCACCACTAAAAAGCAAGAAGCTATTTATGTTTAGAGGAAGGTAGAGTTAAGAGCTCTTGAGTTTGAAGCAGAGGTCTTCAAAATTGAAGTATCTAATTAGAAGGAGAGAGCAGAGATAGAAATTTAAACATAAAGTGAAAATGTTGAGGAGCTAAAAAACAGCAACCAATTGAAAAATAAAAACACTTTGAATGCAATGATTGTTAAAACTTCTTCTCGACTGAGTAGAGCATGAAGAGGCATATTAAAGAAATATATTCTGGTAAAGCGAAGATTTATTTCAAGCATGATAAGGTGGATGGCAGGTATTAGTGCACGACTTGCATGAAGTCTTACACTCACTCAGCTAAGGTTAAAAGACACATGCAAAAGTATCATTTTAAGCGAGTTTTTAATGTAAGATTAAGAGACTTTAAAACTTATACCTGGAAAGAGAAATTCTAAGACTTTTGAATCTCAAAGAGAGTAGCAAGAAAAGCTCAAGAGGCAGAAACGATACGAGTTAATGAATCAACTTGCAGGCAATACAATTTTAGCATGCTTCTAAGAGAGAACTATGTATATTCCTGCATTAAATGCTGTTGATCTTAGTAGTTGTATAGAAAACTACTTGAATATAAACTTACCTAGCAACTCAAAACTTATAGTAGTCGACGAGTTTGCATACAAGGTATCTCATGAAGAATGAACAGTATTAGAATGTGTTTGTTAACGAATATATGGTTCTTAGAGAAGCTTAAAAAAGAGATTGCAAGAACTTGCTTAAGCTGGACGGTGTGATTTTAGGCTTTGGCTTCATCGCACTAAGGCTAAAGAAATATGAAATGATTATCTATATCAAAACAGATATCAGGATGACTTGAATTATATACTATCAGATATGATAAAGGGTGTCTAGGAGTTGCATGAACTTGGATATGTTCATAGAGACTTGAAGCCTGAAATGTGATGCTCAACCTCTGTCCTTTAGAAGGTTGTAGTTATCGATTTCAACAGAGCTTATGATAACAGATTGTATCATTAGCAAATGTTTTTGGGACACCAGGCTACTTCCCAATCAGAGAGAAGTAAACAAATGGTTCAGTCTAGTTGGATGTATGGGCGGTTGCTGCTATTATATTAGAGAGTGACATGGAAAGCATTTCTTACTTTTGTACTAAGCATGAAAAACAATCGATTAGCTTAGAAGCATATAAAGAAAGAAGATGTCTGCGAAGAAATAAAAAGTATAGTAGAGATGATAATCATAAGAGTTCCTTCATATCCTTAGATGTCATACTTGAGCCACTATAGAGAGCAAGATTCAAGAAATATAACATAGACAAGCAGATACAATTTATTTTAAATAAAATAAACTAATAATCATTAAATATACTTAAAATTCACATAAAACCTGCTTTTTCTCTACTAACCCCAATAAGACCCCAACTATATCCTACAAATCTAAGCTCTTATAAACCTCCCAAAGGAGTTTTGGGTTTTTAATCTCTGTAAGCAAAAATTAAAATCTTTTTGAAAAATTTTATATCTCTGCAATTTCTAATCTTTTAAACATCAATTTTAAGTTCAATAGCAAATAACTTCTCCTTTTCATAAATGTTATTTTAGTAAAATGTCTTAGTTATATCCAATTTCTTAAGATTTAAGAGAATTTAAAATTTAGGGGGAGTTTGCTACCACACACATAAATTTATATAATTTTTATTGATTTTTTTTAAAAATCTGTATCATCAATTATGTTATAGTAAATAATATTTAAACATTAATTATTTTTTTATAATCAAGATAAAAATTTCAAATTTTTTATCAAAGCAACATATATTAGTAATTATAATAAAATGTATAATATATTTTACAATATACAATGAGGCAATCGAAAAATATAAACCTTAAAATTATATAAAAATCTATTTAACGGAGAGTTCAAGTATAATAAGGATTTGGGGGGGAAGTTTCCTGCACTGATTTTTTATTAATGTTAAATTTAATAAATTTTACAAAAATTAGCAATTTTAATATTTTTATGACTCATTAATAATTAACAGGATATTTATCTATCATTGAAGTATCTAACATTTTATAGGCATGTTTAATTACAAGATAAATTGAATCAAAATTTCACAAACAATTGAATACAATATTGGGAATTACTATAGTAAAGCTATATAAAATTTAAGAGTCAGAACCTACAAATATCAGATGAAAAATGTCAAAGTTTTTGGAATCTGAAAAAAGATATTGACTATTGATTAATAAATTAAAGTATAATTAAAACAATGAAATTAGTCCTGAAGTTAGTTGATAGTTGTTATAAAGATTAATTTAATTAAAAAAATATTTATAATAAAAAAAAGTGCAGGAAACTTCCCTATAATATTTTTTTACCATAAACCAGTGCAGGAAACTTCCTCCTATCAAGATTTTATTGTATAGGGTCAGAACACTCTACCCCAAAAGTTAGTTTAATGCAGAGTTTTTATAAATCGAACTAATCCATTAATTGATCTGAAATCTCATTTATATATATATATTTAGATTAAGAAAGCTTGGTTTCAATATTAATAATTAACTCAATTTAAATAAAAAATTAAAGCTTCTTTGAATCAATACTTAAATCGTCTTTAATAATTGAATTACCTTGGTCATCTCTTTCAATCAAAGTACATTACCAAATTTTCAGTTTTTATTTTTATTTGAGCATCCTTATTCTCTAATATTATACTGTTATCTCTATCTATTTAAAAACAATTAATGAGGATTTTAGCACCTTTCAAATTTATTTAATATTATCTAGCCTAACATATCCAAGTTTTGAGTGGTATGCAATATCTGAAGGCTTAAGCATTTTAATTTTTCTTTCATTACATATTTTTGTACATTTTTTATTAATATAGACTATACCTCCCACTTTTCTGAAATAAATCTTAGAGAATGCTTCTCCTCCTTCGATTTCCTTAAAGTTTAGATCAAATTTTAGGAACGGCACAAATCTACCATCTGTAGTTTCTTTCTCTCCATAGTTTTGAATCAACAATTTCTTGCAGATTTAATTTTTTGATTTCTTCATTAGTGTAGAACTCAAAATCCTTTAGATAGCCAAATATTATCATTTTAATATTTATATAATTATGCAAATGGAAAATGTATTTTTATAAATAAAGTCACATGCTTCAATTAAGACAAGAGAAGGAGGGATTAGAACAAATATTCAAAATTAAATTATAATAAGCTTAGAATGATTATAATTAGTCTAAATTTAATTTACACATCGATTGTTTTATTTATTAAAAACAAAATTAACCAAATTTTTTTTTAAAAATAAGCACAATAAAGTTTAAATTTAAACAATTTTCTTATTAATGTTAATTTACGATCTTAAACTATACTAATGTGATTTTTATTTATAATATAGATAAAAGAATTTAAAAAATAGGATGAAAAGTAATTAATTAAACTATTTAATATATTGTTTGAATCTCTAAATTACAGCATTCACAGTATTATAATTAATTATTGATTAGAATCCCTTAATAAATGGAGAAGATTATTATCTCACTCGCAGTAGTCGGCTTTGCCACTGTTGATTTCAGCATCAAGCATCCCTTCGGAGGTCACAAACGAGCAAACCGTTGGAGCTGGTCAAATTCTTAAGTGCAATGAAACTGCTTACCCAACTGGCTTAAAGTGCGATGAGTTCAAGTACTGCATCAACGCTGATACCCAACCAGATGCCTACAAGCAACCAGTCACCTCTATGAAGGCCTGCGGTAAAAAGAACTCAACTGGAGTCTGTGATGAGAACACCCACTGCAACGAATTCAGTTTCTGCATCAACGGAGATCCAGTTCACCTACCTGCTCAAGCTGAAAGATGCCAATCACACAACGACTGCCCCAGTGACCACCACTGCAATGAATTCCACTTCCTCATATCAAGAATTCCACTTAGTTGAAGCGGAGTTGGCTTAGTGATTTCCGGTTAATGAATTGAGCTTTACTGACAATATTAAGCTTTTCCAGATAATGATGAGTGTAGGTTTACAGATATAAGATAAGACTAGTACATGCTCATTTCTCCATCAACGTCGTGGTTCCCAAGGATGGCAGGTTAGCTGAGGTAAAGAACTTCCTCGGTGGAAAGCAAGCCAAGAAAGTCGAGTTGCCTCCAGGCTGCGTAGTCAAAATGAACCCAAACCTCAAGGACGAGCTCATCTTCGAAGGAATTGACAACTAACACGATTCCCTCGGCTCCGCCCAAATCTCCCAAGTCTGCAAAATCGGAGACAAGGATAACAGAAAGTTCCTAGATGGTATATACGTTTCAGAGAAGAGCAATCAATGAACAAATGAGATGATAATTTTCGAGGAATATTTATTGCCTCAATTATCTTCAATTCTCTTAAGCAAATTACAAAATAGCATCTTTTTTTCAATATATTTCTTTCATTTTCAATAGTTATTGGAAATATTCTCGTATTTATTTCATATTTTCTTTCATCCTATTTTTTAAATTCTTTTATATAAAAAAAATTATATTTTCAAAAAGTCTTTTGGCATTAAAAAAAATAATGTATCCTGTTTTCTCTTGACTTAATGTCTTTTGTTTTTTCATTTTTATATTAGAGATTTTATAGAATAAAAGATTATTTTTATTTTTAAGCAAATATTAAATTCTAATTTGTATTGTTTAATCGTAAATAATAAAATTCATAACATCATTATAAATAATAATTTTTAAGATTTATTTATTTTAGTAGTAATAGAAATTATTTTAATTTAAATTAAAAACAAAGAATAAAAAAATTGGTAAAAATTTTATGTTGCTTTATATAATATTAAAAGATAAAAAATAGCACTCATTCATTTTTAATTAAATGTTATGCTTATTATTAATTTACCCAAAAAAGAATTTTAAGTCTGATTAAAATCATTTGAATACTTTATATATATTTTAATGCAATAAATAATATCAGTTTTTTATTTACTAATTTTCAATTTTCATAGTATCATAAGTAGTATTTAAATTTATCTTTTTATTAAAAACTTCAATTAAAGCATTATTTTATTTGAAGTTTTATTAAAATTAATTAATATAATGTATTAGGATTTAAAAAAACTTACTATTGCAAGGATAAAAATTAAATTTTTTATAAAATCTTACAGTGCCTTTTATAATTATTATAAGACACTATAGAATTATAATTTTCTTTTTCCTTATCTATTTAATTCCAAAATTGAACTAGTTTATATTTTTATAAGATATATAAAATACATTCTCTTATAAGGTAATTTTTAAATAATTTTTTTTAAATATTGTTTCACATAATTTATTTTATGAAATTATGTTTGTGAATATATATTCTGCTGAATTCTTGTGGTGACTATTAGAAGGAGTTATGTTTATCTAAACTCATTTTAATGTAAAAATTTTTAATTTTATATAAATATTCGAAATTTCTAGCAATATTTTTATTTGAAAAATCAAATAGACTATCTTTTCTAAATATTTTTATTTTAAACAAATTTCTATACTTAAATGAAGATCTCTTGAATGGCAATTTTAACCAAAAAAAAGAAATGTATCTTTAGAATATATAAAATTCATTTTATATATTATAATATAAGCTTATTATACACTCATTAAAGTTATTTTTTAGCATAAAATAGAAATCTATCTAAATGCAATTATAATTTTAGATAAAAACTAATTTAATTTATAATAATGTTCACGCAGTGCATTATGTAAAATGCAAATGTTTTAAATTTATTAAATCTCTAATTTAGATAATGAAATTAATATTGAGGATAAATATTCGTCATTTTAATTAAAAGTGTTACAATATACTTTATAATATTTTTAAAATTATAGAAGTTATTAAATAAAATTTAAAAGTCTTTAATTACAAATATAATTCATTTCTAAATGTCAAAATTAAAGGTTGTGCTATTAATTCACTAACTCTATTTTCAAGCCAATGCATATAAAAATCCAGGGATAATATATAAAACTAACATATCCCATATTTAATTAGAATTGGCAGGATATTTATTTATTTTAATTGGACAAGTCAAAAGAATAATATGTAAGTATCTTTGAATTAATATTTAAATAGCAATTTAATCGAAGTTAAATTATTCTAATAAATATAAAATATAAATGGAAGTCATAACTCGCTACAAATATTACAAATAATTGATTTAATTACTAAATTTATAAATTAAATAGGTCTATAATATTTTTTTATATTATTTTTAATTAATTGAGTAAATCAATTTTATAAAGGGGTTTTTGGGGTTTAGAATACCTCTATTGAGCTCAGTTGAATTAGTGCTATATTGACTGCCCTTCACTGTGAAAATGCCAGTATCTGGATTCTCAATTTATTCATAGCTTGCTCCTGACTCTGAGTAATAACATTTTTTAGGTCCTGTATTAAATAAATTTCAATAAAAATTAATTTTCTTCAAATTATTTAGTGAAAGAATCTTATCATCATATATTTTTTTATAAATAACTTTTATAGTGAGCTATTAAAAATAGAATACAAAAAAATAAAGCGTAATTAAGAATAAATTTTCCACAAATTAATGACCTAATTTTTCACAAGACACCCATTAAATAAAGTTAAAATATTATCCAGCTCCTACTTTAATGCCTTATGGGATGTTTTTAAAGATGTGTGAGATAATTAATTATTATTCTCTACTTCACAACCTTACTATTGTTTAAATAAAGGAATATTTTATATAATAATTTACATATTGAGATTACATGCTCATTTACTTTCTCAGGTTCGTGAGGAACTAATTCTTCGTATAGTTAAGATTTGGAGAGAGTCTAAGAGTCACTAGAATCTTTGATAATGTATTTATAGCCCAGAGTGAACTCCTCACCATTCGGATATTCTTCGAAAATTCCTACTCCATAAATAATAACATCAACTGAGGGCACCAACATAATATAAAGATCAAAGCTTGAATAAATTCATTATTTATATGAGAATCCATCAAAATCTATCATAATTAATTTGCATAATGGCGTCCATTAAGTCCTTGCCAACACTCCAATTGTCTCCATTCTTAAAGTCCTTGAATCTTTTGAAAAATTTAATGTCACGCTTTGTAAAATCTTCCTCCGTGTTTAACCCGTTCAACAGTATTTTTTGCTTGTCTATGATGCCGTTTTTGTAGAAACTTTATTAGATGTCTATATGTCTACCATC
Source organism: Oxytricha trifallax (assembly GCA_000711775.1). NCBI lineage: Eukaryota > Ciliophora > Spirotrichea > Sporadotrichida > Oxytrichidae > Oxytricha > Oxytricha trifallax. Next base: position 21,528 of record ARYC01007815.1, read on the forward strand.
TGCAACTGCAACGAATTTATATAAATTAGAATAAATTGATGCTCACAATGCATCTAAGTGCATTTGAGAATTTTCATCCTATTATCAAGTGTGAATATGGTAAAAAATTAAAATGTTAATCCTTTTATAACAAATTTAGCTTGATGAAGAGTCTACAAGGGTTGTATGATTCTCTGCATATTATCTTCTATCGCAACTTTATGCTTAGACTGTTAAATCTGTTTCTCAATTAAGGCGAGCATCTCCACTTAAATGAAGAACTTGAGTTCCTGTGGGTCAATGTTTATAGATTTGGCATCTTCTGGAAATATAGCCTTGCCTTCGTCATCTCTCTAGACAATAGTGCACTCCCAGGTGTTCTTTTTGGCTTCTATTTGCTTTTAGTTTTGACCTCCGTCCTCATTTACTTAAATGCTGTTATCTTTATCTAAAATTATAAATAAAAATTAGAGACCATACTCAAAGTTTAATAGTCAAGATAATCAAAAATATCAAATTATAATGCTGCATTTATTCACTCAATAAATTTAATGACAAGTTATATATTAGAATCTAAATAATATGTTAAAACCATTTAGTCTTATTCTATTTTTTAAATATTAATATAATGCAGAAATTTTAAATTTCTAAGAATTGTTTTTTTCTGTTATAATATTAGAAAAGTAAAGTAAAAATCAATTAGAATTTATAAATAATCTATTATTAAAATGAATTAAGATCTTCTTATTCTACATATTTTCCTATTAATAAATTATGGGAAGATATTCATTATTTTTAATTAATCTAGCCTGACATATCCATGTTTTGGGTGATATGCAATCTCCTATACCTTCAGCATTTTGATTTTCTTTTCTTACCAGGCTTGAGTGGATCCTTGGTTTATTTATACTATGCCTCCCTCTTTTCTGTTATCAATCTTTGTAAGTGCCTCTCCTCCTTCTATTTCTTTATTATCAAATAGAAATGATTTATGAATAATATATTCGAAATAATTTACTTGTTACAGAATGTCAAATATGAAAATCCTTAAATCAATCAATTGATATACCAATTATTTATTTTCATATTTTCAATCGAAATACTTATTATCCTAAATAAAACGAAAAATCTCAATTATAAAATTATTAGTTTTTAGTTTGCACGATTAAATAAAATAGAACCGGCATTTTATTTTTTATAAAATTTTACAATTTATAAAAATCTATAATTGTAACGACTTATAAACTATCAGTATAAATTTTTAATTTAATGCCCTTAAATGAAATACGCAATAACAATAATATTCACATCGAATTTCAAGAACGGCACAAATGTACCATCAGTTGTTTCATATTAAATTGATTTATCTCATGAGAAATGAGTAATCTCAATTTAAATGTAACATATCACTGTTTAATACTAAAATTAAACCATCAATTTTAGTCGTGACGTAGACGTATCTGAAGTGAGTTGACGTGGCAATCAATGACGTGGCAAGTCGTGAAATAAAAAACTCCAAAAAATGACCTCGCCCCCCTTTCACATCTCCCTGTATCAAGTTGCATAAGAGATAAGAGCCAGGCGAACTCGGAGTATCCCCCGCAAATTTATCTTATATTAATATATAATTTGATAATTTACTTATCTTATCAATTATAAATTGATAAATTACTATTGATAAAATACAAAATATTGGGAATTTATAAATTAGAAATACAAAATAACTGATTTAAAAATGAGATTGTTATTTTAGTACAGATAAAAATGCGAAAATTCTTAAATAAAAAGTAAAGAAGTTGCAATTTCATTTTTATTTTTACTAACTGTCTTCTATTTATTTTATGATGACTTTTTTTATTTTGAGTTTTCTAAATAGTTTCAGTTTAGCGAAAAATTTATTTGGTGTTACATTCTCATTCATTAAATTTTATTGTCAATTAGTGCAATATTATATACGAAGTGAACTCCCAACTCTATTGAAACATATTCAATAAAGCTAGTGATAATCTTCAGTTTTAGATACAATTTTACTATAAAAAGACTTAATAAGAGAAATATACTATAAATTTATGAAAATAAATTTTATATCTTTGATAATTTTGTAATAGAAAAGAAAATTACGAGAGTCACTTACTATTATTATATCTACAATATAATGTTTCTTCATGATCCATTTTCAATTTAAGAATGTGAAATATATTCTGTTTATATTTAACTTCTAATTAAAATTAATTTTCAAAAATTCATTCATAATATTAACAATTTATTGAGTTTCTTTCCATAGCTGATTCTAATATTCAGATTTATTCATATTCATCTTCTCTCCATTTTCATTATAGATCTCTTCAAATTATTAAACTGCCTTCAATTGCAACATCTTCATTAAAAATTAACTTTAATTATTAATAATTTATTTACTAATTGGTATGATAATAATATACACAATTAATTAATAATTATCATTTTCAGTGGTTCTTTTTGAGTAATTTGATTTTTAAGAGGCGATGAAAGTTTATTTTTGGATTTCTTTTTGCCCAAAGTTTTTTATCTTTCCATTTTGATAAGTAAGATACAAATTAAATTTTAGAAATTTCTTTGTGCACAATTTAAAAATACTGCAAATTGCACTTTTATAGTATAATCAACTTATTAATATGTGAATATTCTGAATTTCAATATATTTATCAACATTTAAGATTTTAATGATTCCTTTGAAAATATGAATGCGTGAAAATTCATTAGAAATGAGTAAGTTTAAATAAATAATTATATAAATGATTAAAACTCCTGAGAAATAGTTATTTGTTCTAACCAAGACCCCCCTCAAACGAGACCCCCTCCTCAACCGACCCCCTCCCCCCTCAGTCAAGAATCCCCTTTTCTTTTACTTTTATTGTAATTTTTTGATGAATTTATTTTATACTCAGAATAAATTTCTTGCTATTCGGGTAGATATTACTATTAAAAATATAATTTGATCAATTCCACTATGTCCATCACTTATTTTTAGAACATACTCTCATAAGGAAATATTTATAATAAGTTTAATTTTGACTATCATGAGTAATACTATGATTTAATTTATAGACATAAATTTGAAATCAAAATTTTTTATAACTTAAATCACTTACACTCTTCTATATAGTAAAAATTAATATAAACATTTTTCCTATCATTTTTCACTTCATTTAAATATAACTTTTATTATTATTATTATTATTATTATTATTATTATTATTATTATTACAATATTAGATTTAAATATTAATTTTTAATTATAAACCGATTTATTATTATTCAAATATGGCAAACGTTAAATGGAATTGTTCGAATTACCAGCTTTTCATTTAATACTCAATGACTAAAAACAATAACCATTAATAATACGTGCAATACAACAACTACTAACACCTCCTTCAAAATCTATAAAAGTAATAACACTAACCTTTAAACCCTTTGAGAAAGGAACATCAACTTAATACATCTGAAAAATTCTAACTGCCACGAAGTTGGTGTAGGTGTAGTTCAAAGTAGAAGTAGAAATTGCCTAAAGTTTGTGTATTATCAATATTATTACATTATTTAGTTAATTACTATTAAAATCTTATTTTTTAATTTTAGTATATTGAAAGATTAAAGACAATTTCTTATTTTTAGGATTACCTTTTAAATATATAAATGAATAAAATAAGATTTTAATAGTAATTAGCTAAATAATGTAATAATAATAATAATAATAATAATAATAATAATAATAATAATAATAATAATAATAATAATAATAATAATAATAATATAAATATTGTTGTTTAAATGTTAATAATTGCTAGATAAA
>ARYC01007816.1:0-28482 GCA_000711775.1 Oxytricha trifallax
ACCTTACAGTCCATAGTTTAATGGAATTGAGTTCTACTGGGGTATATTAAAGGCCATTACAAGAAACTGCTGCTCTACCACTTGATGCATGACCTACCTATCGATACAGTACACTTTATTAAAAGGTCAGCGAAGAGAGTAGATAATTAATTGGCTTTAAAGTGTGCTAAAGAAGGGAGAGTGAATTTATATAAATAAGTTTTGTAGTTAAGTTAATGAATATATAAGTCACATTTAAAATTCTTTAGAGGGAGCTGGCTTCTCTTTCCTTTCTTCTACTTCTTGCTTGCCTCCTCCTAAGTTTCTTCTCTTGCTGCCAGCTCCAGCATCTATGTTCATTGACTCTGGAGGCTAAATATTTGAATAAAGTCTCTTGCTAACTTCATACTTTGTGTGCGACTTTCGCTCTTTGTGAAGCTTGCTCTATTCCTTCATCAAGAAGATGGCAGTACCAGATTTATCTAAAGAGTTAAGCTACAAATCTTACTTGAAATATAAGGGTGCTTCTGCAGCTCTGATAGCCAGCTCTCACTTATCTTGATCCCTTGTTTTTTCTTTATCTTCTGAAGAGATGCTGTACCTTTTCTTATGAGATTCTTGAATAATTTCCTTCAAGTAATCACCTTTAATTGTTGCAAATATACCAAAGAAATAGTTTCTTTCAGGTAGTTTATTTGACAACTGCTTCTTAGTAGGCAGGTACAGCGAAACCTCTGGGTCATTCATAGCATCATCATATAAGTTAGTTACTGAGATTTCAGGATAGTTTGGAATCTCTGCAAACTTTACATCTTAAGTTTTCAATGCTTTCTTCTCTTCGCAGAGTATCGCTCTTAGAAATGAAATTTTAGTACCTTCCACCGTTGGCAGGAACAAACCAACTACATAATCAAGATTAGCCACTATGAGCTCAATACCTTGCTGCACCAGGTAGCGATGCAAATCCTCCTTGCTTCTAAATCTTTGAATCAATTCTAGAGCTTGCACTCTTTTCAATGCATCATTCATTGACTCCATCTTGTTAACAGATATAAGAAATGATATTCAAATTTAAGTTTATTGATTTCAATTATATACCTCTGTAAAACTTACAATTAAATATGGGCATCCTATAGGAGGTCAACCTCTAAGAAGGATATGGAGAAGGTTTAGAGAACTGGTTGCAAACTTGAGAGATTGATATCAATTTCTACTGTTATAGTTCCATATTTTTAAATTTAAATTGGTACGTACTTAATTAGCAGCAACTCCTAAAATGCTAGTACTTAATAAGGAGCATTAATTAAAGCTAGTACTTAATTAGGAGAACCCTAATTTTAATCATAAAATCACAAAATACCTCCTAAAGCAGTACGTACTTAATAAACTTATTATTTATAGAAATAATGGTTACTTCCTCACCCTATTTAAAGCTAGATCGTCTCTTAACACACATATTTCTACTCTAATACTCCAAGAACCTCCCTTGAAACTTGAAGGCTTGAAAAGCTCTCATATAAGCTCTCACTTATAGAGGCAGTTTTAAAATAATAAATTCAAATTTAAATATGAGCGCTAACATTTTAAGAAAAACAACAGCACTTCCATCACTAAATGAGACTTAAATTTGGCAGCAATAAAAAGTGTGATAGCTGTGAGATGAACTCTCATAAAGAACTACCAGAGCTATCACTAGAAGTCTATGTTATTAAAATAGAAAATAAATGACAAACAAATGTGAGGGAGACAGAGAGGAGGAGAAAGGTATAAATGATATCCCTATACAAACTGAAGAAATAGAAGTATACTTTTGTGAGCTGTGTGAGAGAGATTTCGCTCATAAATCTAGTTGGTATAGGCATATGAAAGAGCATAGAGAAGTCAAGCCAACTGTGTACTTAAAGCACGATAAAATCGACGGAAAGTTTGAATGCTTCGAGTGCCATAAGCAGTATGCTCATACAAGAGATTTAAGGAAGCATCTCTTAAAAGCTCACAAGAAAGATTTAGAGATTGAAAAGCATGAAGATGAATTGAAGCTACTAAACAAAAGAAAAGCAAGAGAATCTTCGAAACTTGTAGAGCTTGAACAAGCTAGTGAATCAGAATATGTGAGAAAATCACGCAACCTACTAGCATCCGAAATCACAAAGATCATGATTAAAATTCAATATAAAAAGATTCATGTTCTTGCTAAATTGACCTAGACACTTCACTTTAAAGCTACCTTATATTAGAAGACTCCTTTGATAAGAAAGTTATGAATGATCATCAGTTTGCATACAAGGAGTATCCCTTCAACTATCTCTTAAGTGATGACAAATACTAGATGGAGTTTACAAATGAGTATCAAGTACTGACTCAAGCAAAGTTCAAAGAGTGTAGCTACTTAATAAAGTTAGATGCTGCTCTCCTTGCCAAGGATCATGTAGCTTTCAGACTCCCACTCTATGAAATGACCCTAAGAGATTTCATTACAGATCAAAGGAATCATAAGTAGCTTGGAAAATAGCAACTCAGACCATACAAGGTATAAAAGAGCTTCACAGTTAGGGTTTGTTCATAGAGATTTAAAGCCAGAAAATATTATGATAAACTTTTCTCCAGTAAGAGTAGCAATAATCGATTTTAACAGAGCCTAAAGAGTGGAATCTCAAGGCTTGGAACTGTAATGGGAACTCAAGGCGATTATTCAGAAAGAGAAGACTGGAGAGATGGTGAGTTTTAGTGGGATGTGTGGGCTTTAGCAGCAATAATTATAGAGTGCGATATGCCTCGCAACGATTACTACTCTACAAGGTGTGAGAAGGATGCTAAACAAAGAATAAAGCAATTTATTGACAGAACAAGAGTATCTCAATCAATGAAACAAATGGCAGAGTCAATAATAATAAAACCAAACTCAAGATCAGACATATCAATAGAGCAGATAGAGTTGTGGTTAAGTAAGATAAACTTCAGACCTCTACCACATGATCCTAAAGTGCATTTTGAGTGATTAAATTAAATACATTTACTATAAATTTCACATTAAAACCTATTAATAACCCCAACCCCTAACAAATTCACTACAAATCAAAGCACTTATAAACCTCATTTAGGGGTTTTGGGGTTTTGAATGTGATGCTTGCTTAGAGTTATGACCCAGAGAAGAATGATCCAACAGGCTGGTTAATGTCTGAGAAACTAGATGGATTAAGATGCTACTGGAATGGTTCTGCCATGTATACAAGAAACAAGAACATTTTCTATCCACCAGACTGGTTTAAGGATCAACTCCCAAAGGATTTATGTCTCGATGGAGAATTGTGGACAAAAAGAGGTGATTTCCAGAAAATTGTTAGCATTGTAAGACGTTAAGATAAGAATGAAGAATGGAAGAACATAAAGTACATGGTCTACGATGCTCCAAAGGCAAAGGGAAACTTCAAGTAAAGACTCAAGAAAATGCATGAAGTCATTGATGTACTTAACTCTGATTATATCAAGGTTCACCCTCATGTAATATGTAAAGACGTGGAACACCTTACTCAAGAATTAGATAAGTTGACTGCAGCTGGAGGAGAGGGTATGATGATCAAAGATCCAAATAGCAAATATGAAAACAAGCGCAGTGAGCTCCTATTAAAAGTCAAAAAGTTTGATGATGCAGAAGCCACAGTTATAGGTCATTAGAAAGGAACTGGGAGATGCAGTGATATGTGTGGAGCCATTTTGATGAGAGGAGATGATGGCATTGAATTCAAAATTGGTTCAGGCTTTAACGATGCTTAAAGAAGGAAACCACCCAAACTAGGAGCTAGAGTCACATATAAATATATGGGGAAGAGTAATGCTGGGAAACCTAGATTCCCTATTTTCATGAGAGTTCATCCAGGCATGTGAGCAAGAAAGATTATGATTCATAAAAATGAAAGTATTAAATCTATTGTAAATATATAAGTAAATGTAGTATTTTAATTTTAATAATCGAGCTCAATCTGTTTAAATACATTAAATTAATCTCAACTCAAAATGAATTATAAGATAAGAAATGAAAGTAAATTGAATGATTTAAATGAATTAAAACATTTGCGAATTAAATTTACAGATATAAAAACACTCAAATTACTATTTTTCGAAAAATATAAATATACATTTATTATTGTCCTCTCTCTCCATCAAGCTGTGATTCCCATATTTCTATTGATGGCTTGAGTAGGGCTTCTGCATATTTTTTGTGCATTTGATCTACATCTGAGTTGTATGGGAGATGTCCCCACAAAAGTGCACTCATTTCTCAATCTGACTCCTTCTTATTTATTTTAAAGTTTAATTGGTGAAGAGGTTTTCGCATTCTTTCTTAACTCTTAATTTAAGGGTCTTAAACTTTGAAAGGTTTTAAGCTTTCTGCACCCCAAAAATCTCTCAGCTCATCTGCTTGATTTTTTATGCCTCACTATGCTAAGAGTAGGGCTCACAATTAGCATTCGCTTTCCGCTTCTCAAATTTATAAATTTTAGCTAAAATCTGGGAGTAGTCTGAGCAGAATTGTCTCTTGACTTACTTCTGTTCTCATGTCCGCGCAAGAAAATGTATATCCTCCAATTACTTATCCAATTTTTTGTGAATGCTTGCTCTTTGATATAGCTTTAGAAGCTGTATGTTTTTGGAGGTTTAGTGCTTTGAATCTATTCAATGTCCTGTTTCTAAGTTTAAGCATCACTCTTCTGGAGGGCGCCATACTTGGTGAAACGGAAATTGCTGTGAATGGGGCAGTGCTGGGTGCCTAAGTGATTAGTTTTGTTGCGGTTGACGAGGTGTTCATTCTCCACGATTATCCTTCAGTTTCTAAACAGTTTATTAATTTTAAAATTTTAGAGTAAATTTCAAGCAATTAATGAATTGAGATAGTATTTGAGATAAAAGTGATTTATTACAATTAAAAATTATTTTTTATTGTTTTATCCTTCAGAATGCAAATGTCTCAAATAAGTTATTCATAAAAACTAGAAAAAAAAATTTTGCTTATTTTATCATTAAATAATATCATTTTTTGATAATTTACTAAATTATTGATTTTAAAAATAAAAACATTAAGTTTAAATATAGTTAAATAATTGGTAATTGGTTATATCCCTATAAAATTAACTATATTGCTATAAATAATAAATTTGGGATATTAAATTTAAATAAAAAGATTAGTAAAATAATGATATTTGAAGTAAACAAGTGTTTTACATTTTTGATATTTTTTTATTACTGATGACTTTTTTATATAATTTCTAGGTAATATTTACATTTTGAGTGTGAATTAATTTATATTTACAGTATTCATTAAATTAAGCTATAATATTTCACATTTCTAAGAGGATTATATATTTAGTTTATAATAAATATTGATCATATCAAGTTAGTTTTTAAAATTTTGACTATTTTTAACAACTAATCTAAACTTGAATAGAAATTAATAACAAAAGTCCTATTTAACTCACCAATATTTAAATTTTTGATTCAGTTTCTGATTAGTTTGATTAATTGTTAAAATTATAATAGTATATTGATTGAAATACCTAAATTAAAATCTGATCAATATACTGGCGATCTGATCATTTAATAACTATTGATTCTCTCCTATACTTATAATAAATCTCTATTCTATGCTTACAAAATGTATTTACTATGTAAAAATTTAAGGGAATAAAGAAATAAAAATTAGTTTTTAAATTCATAAACCTAGATGTACTCTAAGATAAATTGGAAATCTTGGTATCCCACCTTTACTTTTCCCCATATATTTGAAAGTTACTCTTTGACCAATTTTAGGAGGGTCTGCTCTCTAAGCATCATTAAACCCAGAGCCAATCTTGAATTCTTTTCCCTCATCATCCCTAACTCTTAGAGCACCTAGAAGTCCCTTCAATCTTCCTTCTCCAGGTTCATGCCCAATAATTAATGCTTCAGCATCATCGAAATTCTTAACTTTCAGTAAATTGTTGCTTCTTTTTTGCTCATATAGACTATTCGGTTCTCTAAGCATAACTCCCTCGCCTCCAGCACTTGTGATTCTTTCCATTTCTTACATCAGATCCTCTCTCCCCTCACATATACGATGTTCCAAAGCTACTAGATATTGCGATTTGCTCTTTGAAACAATTTGACAAATCTTTTTGTATCTCTCACTGAATCCTGATTCCTTCATTCCTGGAGCATCAAAGATCATATACTTAATTGACTTCCACTCATCATTCTCATCTTGACGTTTGACAATACTTACACATTTCTAGAAATCATCTCTCTTGGTCCATAGCTCCCCATCCAGTTCAAATCCTTAGGGTAGTTCATCTACAAAATACTTTGGCGGGTAGAATACTTTTCCATTCCTAGAATATAGATTGCCCTTTCCATCCCAGTAACATCTCACTCCATCGAGTTTCTCAGACATGTACCATCCTGTGGGATCTGGTAGCTTATCAGGATCGTAGGTATTTGCAAGCAGAACTTTCAAATTTATTGACTCTTTTTTCTCGGGCTTGGGTGCCTTTGGGGGTTTTAGTTCTTTCTTCTTGGTGACCTTTGTTACTGTGGACTATTTATTTTGACTCTCTGGACTAGATTTTGGGGAAGTACTGGTACTTTTTGACGGTTAAGAATCTCTTTATATTTATTTTGAATTCTTAGAAATTTAATTCACTTTATCCTGTGGTTAGGCTTGAAGTTTAGTTCTCATTTAATGATTTAATTTATGAATTATATTAAACTCTTTCTCCCTTACTTTTATCAGTGTATTATATTGAATAATTAAATTAACAAAAGGTAAATATTCAAAATACTAGTTTGAGCTGTTTTAATTTAGATTAGTTGTATTATTTATATATTTTCACAAAGATTCATTTCATGTTTTTCAATAATCAGAATCAGAGTCATAATTATCCCCTATGTTGGCAGTATTAGTATTATTAACATTACTGTTAGGTCCTCCATTAATAACTATGTTCCCATTCTTCGTACTCTGAATATTGGATTTCTTTGACTGATTTACATTTTACTGCTATTATTCGTTTTGAGTGATTTAATCTATGTACTTATCTATTATTTCATCCCAGTCTATTGGTATGGTCACTCTTACCCTCTCACTAGCATCCACTTATAAAATTTAATAAAATACCTATTCGGTTTAAATTTATGAATAAAATTATCATTAAAAGAGTCATGATAAATTTATATTAAATATCCTCAATATTGTTTGATCTGTGTATGTTATTAGAGGTACCACCCTCCAGCTACCTCTACCTTGCAAAACTAAACTATCCGCTAGTATTGTTAGCATTTTATTTCCCATTTTAAGACTAAATTTCTTTACTAGTAGGTTTACTAATTTTCATGGGGATGTCAGATTTCTTAACATTTTTTACTTTTTTAAAGCCTAATCCATCTATATTGTGATGGCTTTTATCATTGTCACTGTCCTCATCACTATTTTTTAAATAAAAATAGTAATTGAGTAAAATAAATTAGTTATTAATAAAATAAGAATTTTTATCACTTTCATTATCACTCTTTAATCCATTTATTAACAACTTCTCATCATCATGGTATTAATAAATATTTTTTCTATTCAGAGGTTACTAATATTAATTGTTTAAATACATAATGCAAAATATAATCATGATTATTCAAATGAGAGTTTGATAGTAGACTTTCATTAATGTTTGGATAGACTTTCGAGTGTTCGAAGAGATTATTTAAATTTCCACTCGTTCTGATGTTTGTTACATCGAAGTTCTCATCATTCATATTATTATAATCTAAATTATATTACTGGATATATATATTTTGCGTTAAATGTATTAAACTATAATTAAAATATTTAAGATTCATTTCGTTGTATTCACCACTTACATCTTAATGAAGAATTTTACTAGTAGCTTTTCTAACATATTTATTTATAGAGATTTAAGAGTCAGCTTCCTTCTTATCGTCCGCCAGCGATTATGGATACAAGTAAGGTTGGTAGTAATTATTTTTATAGTATTTTGGCATGTTTTCTTCATTTGAAGGGCGTGGTTTGTTTCTGGCTCCAACAAAGAACTTTAATACTATATATTTACTAAAATTCTATTTCGAATGAAAAAATACTTAGAGTAATATCGAACGAACAATTTAAAGTTAAGTAGAAAACTTGTAGAAGATTTTAAGCAGCTCTTATATTTCGTCCATACTTTCTAGACTTTCATTATGCGCACTTTATAATTTCTAATGCAAACTGCCTTTTTTAGAACTGTGCCTTGAACCTCCCATCAGCGACTAACTTAACTGGCTACTTGTTGGCGGTGCACCAATCAAAAATAGACCAAGAATAAAATTATAAAATGTGCTTTGTAATTTATAAATTCCAGTCATAGTTAATGCCATCGCCTCTGAACTTCCCATCATAGTATTAAACCTTGTTTCTTTTCTAATCATAGTCTATCTTTAGTTCATGGTGCCTCTCCTGCTTTCACTAATTGCATGTTCCTGTCTTAGTAAACGTTTAGTCTTTTCAAATATAGGCTCGTTTTCAATGACTGATAGAACTTTCTCTCTGCCTTCTCTTCCAGTGGCCTGCTTAATAATTTCGGTAATTCTTGTAAGCTGCCTGATTGGATGAGTGATTTTCTTTGTAAAACGTAAAATCAGAATCCAAATAGAAAAGAAAAGCAGGATTGAACAGCCAAATACTATGTACAAAAGGTTTCTGAACTATGCCTGAATCTCGTTATAGAGCTCGGTTGAATACCCTGAGGTTTAGGTTATTGATTGAAGCATTATAAGAACAAAACTCGGATTCTCAGTGTTTGCAGTTGGATGGAGACATCTGAATACTCTGTACATTTCTCCTTTACTATCATAGATTTTAAATGAGTTTAATGTTTTACTTACATATTTCCAAGATTTGAAAAACTCTTATCATTAGGTAAAGTGGACGTAACATTTGAAAGCAATTCATCTGGTATTTCAAAATCAGTTGGTATATTAGAGGTTACTATTCCTGTCTAAGATATATAAAATCTAGAATCAGGTTTATAGACCAAGAAATAAGTGTTTGGATCTTATGCCACCAACTAGATGAAAAGTTTTAATAAAAATATTAACTTACAGGAGCAATCAGTTTCTAAAGCATAGAAATTTAATATTGAAGTCCAATTATGCCTATTTGATTAGATCCAGATTTGCCCTAATTATATAAAACTCTCGTGTATGTAGAAACATCTCCGAATACACCCGAGCCAAATGGATCTCTATCTTTAGGGAAATGCGTAAAATTATCATTTTTCAAAGTAGTAGTCCAAAACTATTGAAACTGATCCATTTAATTTGTGCAACCTCCTAGTTAAGAGGCAGCACCAAGTGATACAAATTATTAAGCAGGATACAAAAATAGCACATTTTAACAAAGCCCTTGAGTATTGTTTGCTTATAGCATGATAAAAAATCTAGAGATGTTTATATCTGAATCTTTACCGAGTCTTGTCAGAATTAACTTCTTCCAAAATGAACTCAGTACTGATACTTATCTGATGTATTACTAAGTTAATTAATTCTGTTGGGCAAAAGTTCCCTCAGTATAGTAAACCATTTAATCATAAGAAAGTCCAGCTGAATTGAAAACTACGTCATTTTATGAATAAATTTTTGAATCTGTCACATTTAAAGGATAGGGCGAGAAGTTTACGGGATCTATAGTAAAGAAAGTTAGCGTAATGTTTAAAGAGTATTTACTTATTGCTTCTTGTAACATCATACGAGATTTATCCAACAGCTACTCTGACACTTGCGAAAGTAAATCAATAGAGAGAGATGATTCACTAAGAAAATTTGAAACAAATAATAAATTACAGTCCGAGATCATTCAAGTTTTAGCTGTAAATATCGCTTATTTTAGAATCAAGTTTTTCATAGGTAGAGTCTACCAAATAATTCAAATTCACCTATAAAATGGTTGTTTCATTTTTGATACTGTTAAGTTATAATACAATAATTTGAGAATGTACTTTATTACTTTTAACTTACAGCTATAACAGCAATGAGAATCACAAGCACGCAGAATAGAGAACAGCTTACACTGCAAAATATTTACCATCTAAGTGTCCACTTTGCAAAGCCAAGTTTTTATTTGATTTTATCCCAAATCCAAGGGCCTATCCCACAGGTTATTATTTAAAAGATCTTCTTGAAGAAACCCATTTTATAATTTTTACTAATTTTTTATAAGTATATTCCAATATTCTCTTAATTAATTTAAGTCTTATTAATTAAATATCGAATTTTGATAGGAAAATAAAATGTTATGATCATAAGTTAAATTATATCTAGATTTTTCTAGAATTAGATTACTATGTATTTTTTCTTAATTAAAAATTTAATATCAAATTTAAATATTGTAAGAAACATTTTTTCTCGGATCATTTAAATTTATACTGATTAATTGAAAATTATCTTATTTTATTTATTTAAAGAATTTTCTAACTCTTGTTATATATTTTCTATTATATTTTATAATTCGATTAATTCTAAAATTTATATAATCCCGTTTCCTCAAAGATTTGGAAAAATTTAATTTTAATTACAAAGTCTAGAAAGTAAAAAAAGAGAACAAAATAGAATAATTGACAATAATTTTTAATATAATTAATAAAATCACTTAAAAATAATGTATTATTAGCATACAAAACGAATTTATTTCATTTGGATTACTCTTTCTCTATTTAAACTATAAAGTTACAAAAAATCAAATTCTAATGTCAATTAAAGTTATTTATTGTTGTTTGCAATTTTAATACTAATAAGATATTTTTTTATAAATTTATAATAAAATATGGAAATATAATGCATTTTTTATTTATAAATTTCTTTTTCTATGTTAGTTCTACGTTTCTTAAACAAATTACTATTTTTATAAAAACGAACTTTTGATAAAAAGAAGGTAGATTAAGTTATTGAAGAATTTGAATTCAAAAAACTAATTTTCAAATAAAAAGTTTTTAAGAATTTCTTGTTTACTAACTAATGAATGGATATGACAATTTATGAGTAATCCAAACCTTTCAATTATGAGATTTAATATATGGTCGTTAATTTTCAAGGTGTACAAGACTTTTTCAATCTTTAGACTTAGCTTAAGGACTGAATGAGAAGTCTTTGTTCATAGATTTCTGTGTGAGTTTTTTATTATACTGTTCCTCGTTTTAGGATATAGTAGATGAAGGAGCTTTTGTCAAACCCTAATCTTTAGACTCTGGTTTGTATCTATGGTTAAGTTTCATGGCTGAGGAGAACTCATCGACGTTTTCTTGAACAATGCTGCTTCTGGAAGAGCTGAGTTCATCATGAGATATAAAGCCCTCTTTCCGCTTTTATTATTAAATAATTAAATATTTACTTCATGTTATCCTTCACATAAACTTCTTCCACATGAGCATGACTTTCAATCATTTAAGATTTAAGCCTATCCAATAAGCATCTATTTTCTGCTTAGTCTTATAGCTCTTCTTAGAAATCTTTGAGCTTCCTCTAGAAGACACCCCTCATTAAGTTTCTCTCAATAAACTTCAACTTCTTTCCCTAATACTGCTTCATCATCTTTTTAAGTTTTCCATAGACAACCAATCTAATCAAAGGATTTTTATTTTCCATAAGATTCATAGTATCTAAGTTGTTATCGTCAGAGTCAGAAGATTCAGAAGCGGTTTCAATCAAATTTTGTCTCTGGAATCTTAACAGCATTCTAAACTAAATTTAAATTCATAGTTTACTATTAATCTAATTTTAGGTTTATTGTTCTGGGAGAGCATAGCTTGAGATAGTAACTTAAACTTTCTAAGAGTCTTAACCAATTAGATAACGTCAAGTTCTTGATTCATTTTCTCCTCTCCCTTCTGGAAAATGTAATGCTTTTTATAGTATCTTTAATTACGTTTCTTGCTTAAGTTTCTTACACATAGGCACTAGGTAACATAATCAAATATACATTTCAGGTCATACTTGAATCTCATTCTAGATACAAACGATACAAGCAAGTTTGAAACGTCTTACTCGTTTACCTTCTTCTTTGTCCTGAATACTTTTTATTACTCTTTTTCCCTCATTCTGATATTATATTTTAGGTACTGAATAATAATATATATAACGTGAATTATATCTTCCTCTATAGACATTACTTTAACAATCTTAGTGTTATTATTGCTATTTTCGACAGAACCAAAGTCGTGATTAGGCTCTTAATTAATAGAAAATTTCTCAGGGTCGACGTTATCTCTAGATGAGATTTCAGACTTTAAAATTTAATTTCTTTCTGTGATGGAATTCGTGTACATATGAGTTGGTTTACCTTTAGTTTGTGCATCCTCTGAAAATCCCTTCTTTGAATATTTCTTAGGCTGGTTGGCATCATCATTGTTTGAAGGACCGTCATTACCGTTTTAATCAGGTCTTTAATTTCTTTCTTAGAATTCCTCTGGTTCTTCCAAAACATACTTTCTAACTTGATATATCTTGTGCATAATATCTGAGTAGAACATTTTTGAGGAGATAAATCCAACAAAAACAAACCCTATAGCCATAAGTGAACCTTAAAGACCACCGATATCTCCAAGTAGTTCCAAAATAGAATAAACTTTTCTAGAGTATGAGTCGAATTTATTATCAAATCTCATGTAAATGGCGGCAACGTAACCATCTGCATCTGAGTAATTGTCATCGTAAGTTTTTATGTTGCTTTTTTAAATTAAATTATTAAATGAATTTAAAATTTTGCTGACCTAGTGGAAATTAATTACCTTTGACTGACCAAATTGTATCAAATCATCTTCGAGTTCTGCTTCCTAGCTTTGTATGTAAAAATTGGCTTTTTTAATTTTGGTTGAATCCAATTCATAGAACAATCAATTAAAAATTAAATCATCACAAAGATAAAAGAAAATTTAACTTTCTATAATGAGTCATCAATGAAAGGTTTTATTTAATTGCCTTCTTCAAATTCAGTAAGATCAAAATAGTTATTGATAAATGCAAAGTTGAATGTTTCCTTATCAAAGTAGTTGTCAATGGTTGTCTTATCTTTGCATTTGATTGCTGAAGTGGCGTTTATGCATTTCCAGAGCTTAAGTTCCAAATATTCAAACTTCTTCTGATAGAAATTACCTTAGATCTAGTAGGTCTTATTTTTAACGCAATTGAGATTCATAATACCGATATCTCTCAATTCTTTGGTGTTTGGATAGACAAAACCTTCTTCTCCACACTGCCCGTATGGAATATCATCTCTTGTTTTCTGAATAATTGCTTTGCCAGTGGCGTCTCTAGCGTCTGTCTCATATCTTCCAAGTTGTCTCACAGTGAAGTAACCGATTGATAAAATAATTTAAAGCGATTGATGGATCTAGCGGGGAGTTAAGCCCGAAAGCAAAATCAAAGTCAGATTCAGAGGGATCAAAAACTTCTCCAAGTGACATATCTCTCAATAGTGATACCTTTGTCACTTCAGGATTAAAGCGACTGAAGAGATAATATGCCTTGAATATTCCAAAGCCAAGCAAAATCAGAATCAAGACAAACGAAACTGATGCTCCGATTATAAAAGTCAGTTATAAATTATTGAATGAACAAAATTAATAGTGTCCTGTACTGATCTTCTCCTTTGTAAGTGAGCTGTACTGTCTATCCAAACCAATCAAACCCCTTGTACTAATCTTTAATCCCCTCACACTTGCTTTTACTGGGTTTCTCATTCGTTTGTTTCTATAATAGGATTAATTAATATGCTAAATGTGATTGAAATGAAATTTAGGGTATTGGTTTCATTATAAATCTGAAAAAGATGATTACCTTCGCCTTTTTAGGAGGCTTATCTCTCTATTAATTACTCATCTGAGTTATATATTTTAAAATTAATATCTTTATATTTCTTAAGACTTATCTAACAGATAAACATTTTTGATTGCCATATACATTAAATTTAAAACTTCAATTTATCCCTTACTTATTTACTATCCTAAAAGCTTTAAAAACTTTATAGAGAGACAATAAATTTGACATTAACATTTAATTTCATGTGATGATTTTTATTTATTAAAAAATGAGAATATTTAAGTAACCTTATTAAACTTAAATAATGTGCTATTAATATCCACATTATTAAAAATGATAAAAAACTTATGAATTATTTGAATGTTGTGAGAAAATGTGAAATCTATCAACCATCTGAACGGTCAATGATGTTTAGCTTCAGATTAAATCAATGTCTAAATTTCTTCACTGACTATATCGTTAACTTGGTTATTCCACTCATCATCAATTTAAATACTAAGAAAATAAATTATTGCCAACAATTTGAAAATAAATTTTAACAATGGTATATAATTTTTGGGGGGGGAAGTTTCCTGCCCCAAAATTTTATATGCACCCAAGGGGGGAAGTTTCCTGCCCCCAAAAAGGTAGTTTCTTGCCCCATACATAAAAATATGTAATTTTTATAATTTTCA
Source organism: Oxytricha trifallax (assembly GCA_000711775.1). Lineage (NCBI taxonomy): Eukaryota > Ciliophora > Spirotrichea > Sporadotrichida > Oxytrichidae > Oxytricha > Oxytricha trifallax. The sequence goes on from ARYC01007816.1 coordinate 14,481, forward strand.
AAGAATCTTTATCATCAATTATGATGTAGTTTTTTTTATAAATTTAGCTTCAAATATCATTTCTACCTTGATAATCAATTTAAAATTTAATGAAAATTACATTAATTATGAATAAAAAACACTTATTTTGGCCTTGTTAAAATAATATAATTTGATAAAGAATAATTATGTACCTTGAAAATTATATAATAATAAATGTTGTATAGAATATGATTATGGTTATTAAAATTGAAATTTATTTGTTTCTATTAAATTTATTGCAAAAAAATAAAATTTGATGTTGGGGGCAGGAAACTACCTTTTGGGGCAGGAAACTGTCTGGGGGCAGGAAACTTCCCCCCCTAATTTTTAATAAACAGCAATTAAAAAACTAATTGTAATTTTATAATTAAATTTTAAAAAAAAGAAATACACAAAAATCTTTTTGGCAAGACTGCTGTAATATATGCAAATTTATGTCTATTAAAAACTTAAAAGAATAAATTGAGGAAAATAATTAATTGAAACTAGTTTAAAACAACAAAAATCATGATTTTTATTCTAACAAACTTATAACAACATGTAATTTTAAATCAACACGTCCTTTCGTATTTAATGTTGAAGATTTTTGAGATTTTTAAGGAACTAAAGGTTTATCCTTTTTATCATTTTTGACATTTTTTCCATCGTCCTCGCTCTTGCTGCTATCTGAAGAATCATTACCGAAAGGATCTTTAGGACGCTTCATATTACAAAATAACATATTTAGTTCAATCTTGGTAAATAAATAGAAAAATAGAGGTTTTACTGCAATCTGATAAATATAATTTAGAGTACATTTTTAATAGAATTGAAAATGAATTATGTAAGTAGCTTTAATATATCTCCATCCAAACAACTATAAATTTAAGATAACTTGTCAGAACCACTTATTTTAAGTTAATGAGCTCCGCACCTGAATTATCAATCTAGACTAGTCACTACACTTGCGTGGCTGGACCTCTTAAAAATACAATTTCTAGATATGTTTTGAAATATGATTTGTAGAAAAAAATACTGCTCATTAATAGTCACTATTAAAGGTTTAATCAAATATTATAATCTTCTATTTTTCTTTTTATTTCTCAAAAATGATAAATTGATTTAATCTTATAATAGAATCTTTCTCGAGTTCTTTTACTTTGTGACCATCTCCTTCAAACATTTAGCCCTTAAGACGTTCAAGTATTGTAAAGTTGAAATATGTTCTCAAAATTAAAAATGATGATTTCAAAACTGCTTGCATTCAAAATCCTAAAACCCCTTATTGAGTTTTATATATGTTTTTATTGATGAGTATAATGTTAGGGATTAGGGTTTCTTTTTTTATTAATCTCATTTTCGATGTTAGATTCATGCAGTATATTATTTTTATTGTTTAGAATTTTTATTCATATATTTTTTAATATCACAATGTAATGTAGAAATTATTCCACTAGGAAAATTTAAATGATATTACATTATTTGTTTGCTATAATTATTTAATTAAAATAGCTAAATTTTATGAAATCAACTTATTATAATTCTTATGGACTCCATTTTTTAAAATCTTTTGGTACCAAAATAGTTTAAATATTTTAGTATATGGTAACAATTAGGTTTTGAATCATTATTGAATTTTTCCATTAAAATCTCATTGGATAAAAGTAGGTACTAATAATGTTTTGGTACTATAAAATTGGTATCAATTATAATAAAACCGATTTAGTACTAGTATCAATTAAATATTAACAAATTTTGTACTAAATTAACAAAATTTAATTTGTTAAGTTGGAGATCAATCTCTGAAATTTGTTAAATTTTTTGTTAACTTTAACCATTTATCTTATAGGGTTGACCTCTTATATAATGTCCATTTTAAATAGGGGTCTAAAATTTTATATAATTATAAATAAAAAAAAGTTTTAAGATTGATATCCATTTTAAATAATTTTAAAACTAAAAATGACAAACTTTGGGCGTTTAAAAACCATAAAATTTATTTTAATTTTACTTAAGGTACCAAACTCTTTTATATTGCGCAAAATATGTTATTAATGAACTCAAGCTAAAAGAAATGAAAGAATTAAATCAAGTTTTAAAATACTTATTATTTTATTTCTGAAATATTTGTGCATAAATGCCATAATTTTTAAATTATGTACTCCTCTAACTTCATAAAACGATCAGATAAAGTGATAACTGATGAAAAAATGGAAAGCTAAAAAAATATAAATCAAAATTATCTTATTTTTTTAAAAAATGCTATAATCTTTAAGCAGAAATGAGAAAGAAATAAGGTTAGTATAAAATAGTTGATCATAAAAAACTTTCATATTTTCATAACTATAGTTAAAATGATTCTTCTTAACTCATATAAATCCAAATCTCCAACATTAACCTCATCAATCAAAACACATTTAATATTCTTTAAGGGGTTTTTGGGTTTTGATTAATTATAGTGTCACATTTTCTGCTTTGTCATTCAGTTCTTCTTGGAAATCTTTAAGCTTTCTCTAGAATACACCTCTCATAAGATTTCTCTCCATATATTTCAGCTTTTTGCCCTTATAGTCTCCCATCATTTTCTTGAGCTTGCCGAATATTACAAGTCTGATCAAAGGGTTCTAGCTTTCCATGAGACTCATTGTATCAAGGTTATTGTCGTCTGAGTCCGAAGATTCCGAAGCCGTTTCAATTAAATTTTATCTTTGGAATCTTAACAGCATTCTAAACTAAAATCAATGACATTATTTATAAAAGGATTATACTGAAAGTTTATTGTTTTGGGACAACATGGCCTGAGCAAACAGTCTGAATTTTCTCAAAGTTTTAACCAATTATATAACGTCTAGCTCTTAGTTCATCTTTTCCTCACCTTTTTGGTAGAGATAATGCTTCTTGTAGAATTTCTTGTTGCGGTGCTTGCTGAGGTCTCTAAAACACATGCATCTTGTGATGTATTGGAAGATAAGTTTCAAAGTATAATTAAACCTCATTTAAAAACCTCATTATAACTGAATGATTTTTTAAATTCATTATTAAAATGCTCTAGTAACTTAATTTAAATTAATAATAAACGAGATATTCAATTACTTATTTATTTAATTGGAAATTGCTATATTCCTCCTTAGATTTTTGTAATTAATTAAATTAATTATTATTTGGTTATATTCTTGACAAGAAAGAAACTAGCAAGTTATCAACATCTTCCCCTTTGACCTTCTTTTTATGTTTGAATATTTTTTGCTAAGCGTACTCTCTCTATCTGATTTCCATTAATAATAATTATAATCATAAATCGAAAGTCAAAGTCTGATTATACTATCTGGTTGGCTTAAACCACAATATTTATTTCCGTATAGCTAGCTTTAAAGAATAATAATAATAATTATAAAAGTAGTATATAAAACAAATATCCTCTTCTGTTGGCAGGTTCTCCTAGACCTCATCTCGATTTTGGTTACTGTCAAATTATATAAAAAACTATTGAGATAGTTTAAATAAAACTATCTAAGTCTGGAATTCCATAGTTGACATCAATACTTAATCACGCTATATTAATTCAAAATAAAATGATTTATGCGAAACTCTTCACAATAATTATAATAAAAAGCTCTACATTGTTTAAACAAATTAAATTCATAAATTATTATATCATTGTTGTTAAGTTAATTCTTCTTGGCTTGAATGTATATGATATTTAAATATTTTATTTGTAATGAATTGTCAAAATAAGCTAATGAAGTAAAAAAACTTTTGCTGATTAAGCAAACAATAAATAAATTATGATTTATAAATTTTTAACAAGAATCTTAGAAATAAAAAATAACTGATTTAATTTATTTTCTAAGCAAAATAGCTAATATTTTTATTTAAAAAATTTGAAATTACTTCAATCTAAAGTTCTTAAAGGAAAAACTTAATTAATAAATTACAAGTTTAATTAAAAAACTAATATATTAATAAAGAAATCTTCTCTTTTATTAACATTCAATGAATCCATGTTTTTCATTATCTAATTGCTGAACAGTTGAGCTATTCAAATTTTACAAATTATATAAGAATTAATGATGATAATTATCTACTATTAATTTAATTAATGATTTTATGATTGGCAAGCATCTTTTTTCTGTCAGAAATAGAGCTATACTTCTTATGCTTAGAATCTTCTTTTATGTCCTCGGAGAATTTCTACTTCTAATACTTTTTCAGTTAATTTTCATCATCCATGTTTGGACCGTCATGCCCTTAGTTTATATGAACTTAGATATATTAAAAATATATATAATAATATTTAATATTAGTCTGGGTGAATGCGCTAAGTGCTCTAAACCTCAGGTTCACTTTCCATGACGTATTTTCTAACTTGGTATATCTTTTGCATGATGTCTGAGTAGAACATTCTTGTGGAAATGAAGCCAACAAATACAAATCCTATTGCCATCAGAGATCCCTAGAGACCACCAATTAATACAAAAATTATTAATTATATATTAAACTAAAAAATACTTAATTTGTTCATTTTATAGGTCTTAGAAAAATTTATAAATCATACTTGATTAACTTAAAATTAAATGAATAGTTCTAAACTTATAGGAACTTCAGTTTGTATAATTTTTATAATGAAATGATAAAAATATTATTTCAACTAAGACCCTGTCTAGTAATTCCTATTTATTATGTTTAATTTAGGGTTTTTAAATATCTCCAAGTAACTCAAGTATAGAGTAGACTTTTCTACTGTAAGTATCAAATTTATTATCAAATCTCATGTAAATAGCTGCGATGTAGCCATCCTAGTCAGAATAATTGTCATCGTAAGTCCTCACGTTTTCTACCTAGTGGAAATTTATAACTTCAGACTGCCCAAATTGAATCAAGTCATCCTCGAGCTCAGCTTCTTAGCTCTGGATGTAGAAATTAGCTTTATTTATTCTCTTTGACTATTGATATAGATAAATATGAGTAATTAAATATTTACTTTATGGAATGAAGATAATTATTTTCAATGAAAAATTAAATAACTCTAATTCAAAAAAGAGGGAGTCATCTATAAATGGCTTAATTTGTTATCCTTTTGTAAAGTCAGTGAGATCAAAGAAATTGTTAATAAAAGCAAAGTTCAATGTCTCCTTGTCAAAGTAATTGTCTATATAATAAGCAATTTTATTCTATAAACTAATTGAAAATTAAGATTTTTCAAATGTTTTATAATGGCTTGGTCTTTGCATCTTACAGGTGAGCCGTTAGCTATCATTCATGACTTAATTAATAAATTCAATACTTTATCTAGTAATTTATATGATAAATATTAAGATTGTAGCATTGATACATTTCCATAGTTTGAGCTCAACATATTCAAATTATTTCTAATAGAAATTTCCCTATATCTAATAAGTCTTCTCTTAGAGACAATTATAGTTTAGTAGTAGTAAAAGAGTAATCCCAATAATAATTAAAATATATCACTGTTTAAAACTAAAATTAAATCATCTATCTTAGTCGTGACCTACAACGATCTGAGTGAGTTGACGTGTCATATCAAGAAGTGGCTGTCGTGAAGTCAGGAAACTCAGAAAAACCAACTCGCAACCCATTCCATTTCTTAAATAAGAGCCTTGCGAACAAGGAATATTACCTGCAGATCTCCCAGACAGTGCTTTGTGTAAACAATTAAGGTGTGTTGATGAAAAACTTTTACCAATTCAATAGTTTCTGATTTTGTAGTCTCTGTTCTTTCGCTGAGGAAACTTCATCAACCTAAACTGGTGTGGGAGAAAATATCTCATCTTTGGCTATAAATTTATAGTTTAATATACCAATATCCCTCACTTCATCGGTATTGGGGTATTTAAACCCAGCATCACCACACTTCCCAAATGGCAAATTTTTTGAAACCTTGTCAATGATTAACTTTCCTGAGGCATCCTTTTGATCAGTCTCATATCTACCTAGTTATTTTGCTGTGAAGTAGCCAATTTAATAAAAATGATGAAATACTATAATAAAAAATTAAAATCGATGGATCTAATTCATTGTTAAGTCCGAATGCAAAGTCAAAGTCAGATGAAGTAGGGTCAAATATTTCTGTCATTAAAATATATAAGTTGTTTAGTGTAATAGAATTAAAAATTCTAATTAAATTATGATTGAATATTTCTCCAAGCGACATATCCCTAAGAAGAGAAATAAAAATTTAAAATTACCATGCTAAATATAAATCAAAATTACTGAAATTCAGAGAAATCTTTGTTATTTCAGGATTGTAACGACTGAATAAATAAAAGGCTTTGAAAATTCCAAAACCCAGTAATATCGCGATTAGAACAAAAGATACGGCTGCCCCAAGTATTTAATTAACAAATTTTACAAAATTATAATAATATTAAACAGTACAGTCCTATATTAATCTTCTCCCTTGTAAGTCAATTGAACTGTTTATCCTTTTTATTATTAAATTAATCATATTTTATATTTTAAGTATAATCCAAACCAATCGAAACCCTTGAATTGATCCTTCATTCCGTCACACTTGCTCTTAGTTGGCTTCTCATTTGTGATTTTCTACAGAGATTGAAAGTAAGTTTTTATTTATTAAGAAAAAACTTGAGCTATTAACTGCAAGTAATTCTTACTTTTGGCTTCTATGGAGGTTTCTCGTGCAAACGTCTCTTTTCTTAATTATTCATAGTTTTTTGGGTTATAACTTATTTTTGCATATATATATATATATTTATTTCAGAAATTTTCAAAATTTATGAAATAGTTATTTCAAATTAATCCTATACTTTTATTATATTTGAATTAACTTTTTGAAAGAATTAGGTAAATTTATTTGTCAGGAATTAAATTTCGAAGTTCTGATATTATACAACTAAATAAAATTAATTTTTATCACAAATCTTGTCACAAGCTTAAATCAATTTAATTTATTCCCTTAATTTTTTTTACTTTAACGCTTGATAAGAATATTTGTAAGAATTTAATCTTTGATAAAATTAAATATATTTAATACCATTTCATATTATTTATCTGTTTTGTTCAAAATTTCCTGATTTATATTAAACTTATTTTTATTATTTTTTAATTTTTATGCTTTATTATAATTAAATCAGTGAAATAAAAATTTAATGAATAAATATTATCAAATATATATATATAAAAGTATGTTGAAATTAGTGAAAATGAAAATGAAATACAAATGCAACTTATTTATTAATTACGACCAACTACTAAAATTAAATCACTACTCTATCAACTTCTCAATCTCCTTGGTTATGGCTTCCACAGCCTTCTCATGCTCATCCGAGTAGTTCTGCTCCATGACCCCCCGTGCCTTGAGCTCGATGACCTTTGAGTGCCAGCCTGCGAGTTTCCCAATATCCGCGCTTGACGATTGCTGAATCAGTAGGGTGAGAAGACTGCGGGGCATGAGGGGGCACCTCTGGTAGGTCTTCTTGATGAAGGAGATCACTTCGTCCTCCGATGCATCGATAACGTCCCTGAGCATGTCATGGAGCTCCAGGGTCCTCGACTGGGGTGTGGCCTTCTTGTATCCTTTGGAGTCATTCTTCTTCCAGGACAGTTCGATATCCTTCTTGAAATGTAGGAGGTCGGCCCGCTGGCTTGTTACCACCTGCCAATGCCAAGCCAGGTGAGCCTCTTCCTCGTGCTCAACAGGTGCTCCCGACTTCTTCATCAACTCCTTGAATCGTGGCAGCTCATCGTAGGAAGCGAAATGTAGGCGGTAGAAGATGATCTATTCTAACTTCTCCCTTAGCTTGATGAGGTCCTGCTGGATCTTAATCTCCTCTGCAGTGAAGACAGTCATTTCAGCACCCTTCTTCTTATTTTCCTTCCCATCGCGAAGTCGTTCACCCATCATGTTTTTCACTGCCCTGACTTCACTCTCTCTGTGACAGTCACTTCTTTTTCCCAGTATCTATTCTTCTAGTGATGCCCTTGATTTTGTTTCATTAGGTTCACTTGAGGAATTGCGATACTACTTGCTGCCTGCACGTTGAAGATGCTTGCGATCGTGCTTTTTAGTCATCTACTTTTTGCTCTTTAGCGCTTTCTGCTTGCGCTCCTTCGAGTAGATAGTGTCGCCTGCGAGTATCATCTCCCACTCTCTCTTGAAAGCCTACCTCTTTGACTTGGGAGGGTTATCTTTTTCCAATATGCTCAAGCCCAGGTACTTGACGCCCCTTAGCCATCTGTTTGCGAGCCTGTTATCCTGCTCAATCTTTATAGGCCACTTCTCTGCGCTGTCGAGTATCTGCCATACATCATCCACCTTTGCAATCACACCTGCGTGTAGCTCCTGTTTCACGTCCTCCTCGCCATCTATGTCATGTAGAACTTCGACCATCATCTGGAAGAAGAATCGTGTATGGGACTTCACAGTTTCGAGGAAGGCGTAGAGGCCGCCTTTTTTGCAAGATTGGATCACTCGAAGTCCTTCGCCACTCAGCAAATACAACAAGTGGGGGCTCATCCAGCAGTTCGTATTGGGGTCGAAGATCACATGCTTCAGGTTCTTGAGTGAGTACCCATGCTTCCAGAGCATTTCAGGTTCGCGGAGCTTTGCCATGTGGGTCCTTGAGAGGTACAACTACGTGAACTTGGAGGCGACATCGAAGAGGGGACCTCCCACCATCATATTGACTGCGTGCACAAGACAAACGTTCAAGGATTGGTCGCGGTATCCGGGGTGCCAGAGTGGGTCCTTGAAGACATAGTGCATGGATAACTGATTGACATCATCGTCGTACAACTCCATCTGCTTGAAAGTGGTGAGCACTTCGTCCAATTTGCTGTTTGTGAACTGCTCCCTGGTCTCGGCCTTCATTGCAGCATAGTCGATGTCCTCCTTCTTGTCTTGACCCGTGATCTTAGCATGCTTCTTCCAGTTCTCCAAATCGCGAATGGTTGTTTCATAGTCATAAAGCTCAGCGAGAGGATCGTCGCTCTCTTCCTCTGATGATATTGCTAAGAGTATTGTAGCTTTATGCATTCCTGCCTGGCTTGCCAGTGTGTACAAGGTGTCATGAAGTGATCATACTTGCTCAGGGGATAATCAAAACCCCAAAACCCCTGAAGTTGTTTGATTGAGTTTTTGATTGATGAAAGTAGACTATTAACGCATGCATTATTAGGGTTTTAATAGGGTTTATGTAGGGGTTTATGGTTTAAATATCAGGAATTTAAGTGAGAATATGCGAGGTTTGGGATCAGTTTATGACAGTGAATATATAGATTTATTGTTTAAGTTGCGTTATGGATGCAATGATTATAGTGATCAACTCAGACCTATTCTTAATTACACATCTATTGCAAGACTGCTTTATAAATCTCCTGCTACTGTTAGGTCACACTGTCTATTAGCATTGAATTTAAAGAGATAGCATCTTAATTCTAAGCCTAAAAGACCTTTAAAATTCTAGTAGCATCATATCGATTATCTTATTAATGATAAGACTCTAAAATACTGGGCTCATTTCTCTCTGGCCTAGAGGGCTGTGATGTTTCATCGCCAATTTCCTGAGCTACACATCTCTGCATAATCCATAGCTAATATCTATAAAAAGAATGGTATATCTTACAAGACAGTCAATCGCATTAAGAGAGTGATCGATTTTAATGTTCCATTTTATAAGGATAATTTAAATTATATATTCGATTAAATGCAGAGGGCTTAAGAGCATAATATAAAGTTCATACATGCTGATGAGGCAGTATTCACGTTTAATACCTTCATATCGAGGTCTTGGTATAAGAGGTACAGCAACATAGAAGTTTATGATCAAAAGGTTAAGGTATAAACTCATGCAATCCTTGGTGGAATCAGTGAAGATAGTGGGCTTGAGACTTATGTTATCCACCCTCGCTCTATTAAGACTGAATAATATATTAAATTTTTGCAATAGCTAAGAGATAAGTATGCTGAATAAGAAATTATCCTGTTTATTGATAACTTATCAGTTCATAAAACTAAAGACTCAAGGAGAGAATATGAAAGGCTAAACATAACACCTGTATTTAATGTTCCTTATAGCCCTCAATTCAATGGAATTGAACTAAATTGGGGCCTACTAAAAGGCCACTCAAGAAACTTCTGCTCTATCATCTGATGCACGATCTGAAGATAGATACAGTAGATTTTATTAAGAGTGCTGCTAAAAGAGTCAGCGATGATAAAGCAAAAGTATGCGCAAGAGAAGGGAGATTTTGTGTTTATAAATAAGTTTTAGATTTAAACGAATGAATAAGTTCACATATTAAATTTGCCCGTAAAGGGATTTGGCTTCTCTTTCTTTTCTTCCTCTTAAGGCTTGCTTGGGCCAATGTTTCTTCTCTTAGTGCCAGCCCCTGCATCTATGTTCATCTCTTCTGGCTTTTATAAATCTTTGAAGAGCCTCTTACTCAATTCATGCTTTACTTGAGACTTTCTCTCTCTGTTTAATTTGCTGCGCTCTTTCATCAAATATATAGCAGTACCAGGTTTTTCTATAAAGTTAGAAGTCTATGCTTACTTGAGATGAATGGATGCTTCTAAAGTTCCTACAGCCATGAGTCACTGATTTTGATTCCCTGCTTCTCTTTCTCTTCAGGAGAGATGCTGTAGCGTTTCTTATGAGCTTCTTAAATTACTTCACTTAAGTACTCTGGTTTAAGAGTTCCAAGAACTCCAAAGAAGAAGTTTCTCTCTGGTTACTTATTTGAGAGTTGTAATTTTGATGGTAGGTACAGAGCAACATCTGGATCACTCATCGCATCATCATAGAGATTTGTCACTGAGATTTCAGGGTAGTTAGGTATCTCAATCATCTTTATTTCATTGGTCTTAAAAGCTTTTTTCTCTTCACTTAGTAAGGCTTTTAAGAATGATATTTTTGTTCCTTCCTGAGGTGGCAAGAACAATCCAACTATGGTATATATTAGTATTTGATAAAAGCTTACCTTGCTATACCAAATATCTATAGAGGTCCTCCTTACTTCGAAATTTTCCTATCAATTCTTGAGATTGTATTCTCTTCATTGCATCATTCATAGACTCCATCTTGCTTCCACTTTCTATAAATGTTTATGAAATTTAAAATTATGGATATCCATTCTAAACTTACTAAAATATTACTACTAAATAGAGAGATCAACTGGAGGTCAACCTGAATAAGATAGTAAGAGAAAGATGGAAGAACTGTCTCCAAGTTTCAAACTTTGACTTCCATTTTTATCAAACTTTCTCCATTAAATTGCTCCTAATAATAATTAATTTAATTAGGTGGTGCTCCTAATTTATTTAAAACTTAATTAGGTGGTTATATTAAAGTTCAAAACCGTATTAGGAGGTACATTAAAAAAATTAAATTTTAAAATCTCCACTCCTAAATTTACAAGATCAGCTTTAGGAGCACCACCTAACTTCACAAAACACATTTAGGTGCATTTTAATGAATAAAATGGATGAATTAGTTTATAAATTATCACTAAATCTAAGAAATATAAAACTAATGTCTCGTACTCTGTTCTCATTAAACCTCTCTAAACCTCTCAGAATATGCTCTTACTCTTGTATAAAGGTAGAATTTAAATAGCTTGAATAATTATTAATAGTATTTATAAAATGAGCGGTAACTTACTTAGAAAAGCGGCATTGCTTGGCATTAGCCAGCAAAAACTTTCTTTCATGAATCAAAAGAAAGTTGAGACTTGCGATCCCTCTACCTAGTACGAACCTGAAATTTTCTAACTTTAGGTATCAGACTTTGCATAGCAATTCAGTTGTTAAATAGAAATGCAGAGCTAAGAAATTTAATGCGAAGTTCCAATGAAAATGGTTGAAGAGGAGGAAGAGAAAAGAAATAAAAGCATTACATTTATGTGAGGAGTGTGAAAAGAACTTCACTTATAAATCTGCTCTTAAGCGTCATATCTTAGAGCAGCATTCTAACAATCCCAAGTTCTATCTTAAGCATGATAAGATAGATGTAAAATATTTCTGCCCTTACTGCAATAAATAATACAATCATTCAAGGGATCTAAAAGTTCATCTATAAAACCATCATGGCAAGAAGTTTGAAGTAATAGATCCAGAGACTGTTGAGGTCTTCCTTTAAAAAGATAGCCAAGAGAGCCTTTAGAAACTTTGGAACAAAGAGTAAAGAAAGAAAATAAACTTATTAAAGCAGTAAGAAACCTCCCAGCCTCAGAAATAGTAAAAATCACTCTTAAGATGCATGCACTTAAACTTCCAATATTGAATATAATTGACCTTAAAGAGTGTAAAGAAAGTTATCTTATCCTTGAGGATAAATTTGAGAAGAAAGTCATAACAGATAAGTAGTTCGCCATACAAGATATATCCGTTCAACTACTTCAAATGCGATGACAAGTATCAAATGGAATTCGTAAATGAATACTAAGCACTTACGAAGTCAAGAGATAAATAGTGCAGATTTATAATAAAACTCGATGCTATTCTGCTTGCTCAAGATCATGTATCTTTTCGTCTTCCTCTATACTAAATGACATTAAGAGACTACATTTAAGATTAAAGGATACCAAAGTAGTTACTTCTTATTCTTACAAATGTTTGCAAAGGCATTGAGGAGCTGCACACTCTTGGATATGTTCATAGAGATTTGAAGCCTGATAATATAATCCTTGACTTTTGACCTCTCAGAGTAGTAATAATAGATTTCAATAGATCATAGAGAGTTGAAGCTTCAGGAATTGGCAACGTGTATGGTACTCCTGGATACTTTCCAGAAAGAGAGGATTGGAGAGATGGTGATATTAAGTGGGATATATGGGCTCTAGCAGCAATTATTTGTGAATGCGATATGGCAAGAAATGAATACTATAGCTGCAAAAGAGAGAAAGATTCAAAACAGAGAATACAGCAATATATAGACTAGAATAAGATAAAAGGTAGAATGAAAGACATGGATGAGTAGATAATTATTAAGCCTAATCACAGAGCTGACCATACAATAGACTAAATTGTAAGTTGGATAGGAGAGATAAGTTTAGAAAGCTGCCTCATGATGCTAAAGTACTGTTTGAGTGAATAATAAAAATAAAACACTTGCATTAGACACTTATTTATATTACATTCTAACCCTAAACCCCTACATAAACCCTATCAAAACCCTAATAAAGCATGCGTTAATAGTCTACTTTCATCAATCAAAAACTCAATCAAACAACTTCAGGGGTTTTGGGGTTTTGAATGCAGGAATAGATGGGGTCTTGACTGGTGTGGTTTAACATCCTGTGTAACACTGAGTGAGATCAATAATCTCCATTGTGTCATCCTGCACGTGTACCTGTTCTGGGTCCTTGGATCTGCTCTTGTATAACTTGTTCCATAAGACGTTATCCAGCAGCTGGGGTTTGTGCTCTTTGAGATATGCCTCAACCATGTCAATTGCTTCAGTGCCTATGCAGTCCTTCCTGGAAATCCAATCCCGATCAGCATCAGGGAAGCCCTACCAGCTCACCAACACCATGAGTCTTCCATTCTCAAGCTTGGCGTCGTGAATAGCTGCTAGTTAGTAGGACTCCTTCTTCTTGTACTTCTTCAAAGTGAGTACATGCTTTCTTTGTTTCTTCTGCTTCTTAGGTTGCTTTCTTGGTGCCATGTTTTTTCTTTTAAAATTCAAATTTAATATAGTAATAATAATCAAATAATAAAGCCGTTAATGAGAAAGGGCTTTGATTTTAATTTAATTTAGGTATCATTAATTGGACTTACCATTAAAGCATGAGATATCTATTTTAAAATAATACTTTTTCCATCAAAGTAGGGGGTAACAGTGGTCGGCGCGGCAAGCAAGTGGCACCACTCGATTCGTCGTCTTATGGAGCACGGGGGGTCAATGTCCGACCAAGAAATTCATTTTGGTTCAAGAGATATTCTAATGTAAAGTTTTGGTGAAAGGCATTCTGGAAATCCCATTCGATCATTATAATATTGAGGTAACTGAGAACAACATTC
>ARYC01007817.1:0-13651 GCA_000711775.1 Oxytricha trifallax
TTAAATCAGTCTTGTTATTTTGAACTCATACAACTCATAGTTTTAATCCAGGTAATAGCGTGAATCATATTGACTTGAATGAAAAATTTAAAACTATTATTTAAACATAGCGTTTTATGGTAGTATATTGTAATAAACGGCCAATCCTTGAAATTAAGGAAAAGGTTTTTAGTAATTAAAATATATTTCTCTTAAAAGCCTAACACTTTATACTCTATTTTGCTTAATAATTCCTATTATTGTTAACTTTTAAAGTGGATAAATTTCTAGTTCTTAATTATTTAAAAATTTGAAATTATTGATATTATATACTATTTACCGCAAAGGCTGTGCGGAACTAAATATATGAAATGAATTTAAATAAAATTTATTTATTGCGGCAATTAAATTAAATAAAATATTATTAATTTATGATTACGCACAGACTGTGCGGAATATAGAATCCGCACAGTCTGTGCGGTATTTTCTTTTTAGGGGGGGAGGTTTAATATTTTTCTTTTAGAATTTAACCTTCTCAATATAATAAGATTCTTGAATAAAATTTTTGATACCGCACAGGATGTGCGGATTCTAGATTCCGCACAGCCTGTGCGGTAAATAATTTATAAAATTGTTCATTAGTTAAAATTTTTGTTTGACTTACTAGAAATTGTAGTTTCCTGAAGAATCTCCAAGTTTCTTGCCTTGCAATATATACGTTTGAGTTTTTTTCCTTTTTTTCAAGTTTAACAACTTTAAAGTTTAATTAGTTTTTCTTTTAATTTGCCTGGAGTCTAATAAATGTAAGCTTGTCATGCTGATGATGCATTATTTTTCTGTAATTTTCAAAACTTATAAGGGTAAATGAAAATCAGGCTAACTTGTTCACTCGGATCCTTCACATTTATAAAAGCATGACCTTTAAGGAAAGTACCATTAAATCAGGAATGCAACTCGCGATCCTAGACCTTCAATGTTCTAAATTATAATTGCTTAGTCATTAAAATAACTAAATTATTAAATAAGGGTGAGTATTAGTAGTTTTCAAAATCACTTACCCTTCCTGAATATAAATTTGGTACTTTAACCTTTGACTGTTCTATTTAGTTAATTAATTTGTTTAACATTCAACGACAGTACATTTATCTAAAAAACAAAACTTCAAGACACTTTTTAGTTTAAGATATTTTAGATAATTAACCTTAGTTTTACTTCTAAGTTTAGATTTATTAGTATTGTTTTAATAGCCTCGAATTCATCCATATTTGAAGCACTTGAACAAGCAAAATTTATGACTGTCCTTTTTAGTAATTGCTTTTAAGGAGGGTGCTATCAGTTGTTGCCTCTCAAGACTTCAGATATCCCTGAGGGTGATGTCCTCTAGGGCTCTTATAATACATTTATGAAAGCAAGAATTAAGCCCAATTCACATTAAGACTTAGTATTGTCTGGCAAATCTCCAGAATAATCAATTCCTTTATATAGATTTTTTTACCACCTATTAGAGATGCTTTTTACTTTCTCCTATTAAGCTACGTTGATTTTGGCAGCAGATTATTTTTTTTTATCTAGGCGAAAAGCCTTTCAACGGGGGCCAGTTAAAAGTGATATGGTCCAAGAAACATTACTGGAATTTGCAAAACTTTTAGCTTCTCAGATAAATACTTACTCCTGTGGTATGACGCGTTATCAAGCATGAACACATGCGTCCTTCTCCACATAAGATCAGTTTTCTAAAGCTCTGCTACTAGATTAAGTATGAAATAAAGGACAGTTTTGCTCTGAGTTCTTCCTGAATTCACTGAAAAAAATGCTTTGTTATTGTTGCAGAGACCGGCTATTATACTAATGTCATTAAGTCTCTATGAAGAGGAAGTATGATTAAGACTTTTTCTTTTAAACCAGGCTTTAGTTTTATTTTAGCTAAACCTCAACAAACTCTCGTCTATGTTGATAATTGTTTTTTCCTCTTAAAGATTGTTTAGATAATAGTAGGCTGCGAACTGTCTTTGTAGTTTGGATTTCAAAACGTTAACCATAGGGCTGAGGTAGTATATATTTTTATGATTAATACTTGCTTTTTACTTTAAAAAGCTTCTTATGCTTGACACAGATATGAAAGTATTCAATTAAGAGCTTATTTCTTTTTATAGCCACTTACAGCTAAGCTTACTTTCACATCTGGCTATACAATCAAAGATGAGTTCCTTAACTTCATTCCTAAATCTTTTAAATTTTCTCCTTTAACGAGTATATTCAGTCGGTGCTTAGATTTCATTTTCTTGAATAAGCTCTTTGACTTTTCTATATCTCAGGCTGTAGCGCCGCATAATCGCCGACAGAGGTGTTTTACAATCATTAAACAAATGTTTTACTTATTTTGAAAGCTAATTTCACTCCTGAACATTTTTCGCAGGCATTTAACAACCTAATGCATTATTGAGTTCAACATCTATTGGAAGCTTACATTAAGTTATCTACTGCAACTCTTTTTCAAGGTAAACACTGAGCTCTTCACATGCAGCATCTCCGTTAATGTTTAAGACTATCGGTCTATTGAGATAGTCAGTATCAACTGTACAGTCTAAATGCTTTCACTTCTTAAAGATTATTAATGCTCTAAGCATGCTTTGTAATATCTCTATTTGAGATAAGCCTTGCTACTCTGAAAGATCCTTTTGGTTGATTGATAGAAGATCTCTTGGGTCCTGCATGAACCCTTGCCCTTTAATTTGTTTTAAGGAACTTCTGACCTTATTTTCCAATTAAACCAAGTCTTAATCATTTAGCTAAAATAACTTTTATGGGCTAGAGGCCTGCACTACCAAGTTGTAATAGTGTTGAAGTGAAATATTATTGGAGTTCATTCCCTTTTAATTCCTCCTCTTCATCGTTGCTATTTTAAGCAGAAGAGCCCATATCATCATTATTGTACTGATTAGATGGTCTAGATTAATAGTGAGTAATTTTTGTTCTAAACTCTTGTAATTTTTTCATTTTAACTATAAAGCTCTTTGTATCAACAGAGAAGGAATTCTCTATGGAGAATTATGTTTCGGGTAAAAGGATTATTCTATTTAATTAGGGAGCCCTATTTAAATTATATTATTTCCTATTATATAATACAAATTTAATTAATTTTTTAAACAATAGCAGTTTAATTACGATATATTGAATGGACCACAACATGAACCTTGCCTAAGTTAATGTGCACTAAATTCGTCAAAAGGTTGGTAGCTAGAAGGAGCTTTATGATTTTTTAACATAAGACTGCAACGCATACTTGCCCAAAATTACCTGTACCAACATTTACTTTTTAAAAAGTATAATAAACAGCGATAAGAATGTAATCATACTCCAAATAACTTTGTATAGTACCTAAAAAGAAATCAAGTTATTGTCACGGCAGTTCCCTAAATCGAGGGTTTAACTGCAGACGATTTTATCAAATTTGCGGAGACCCGATAAGATATGCTAAAGTTCTTGCCGGACCAATGTGATTGGATCCACCTCGATAAGAGGTGGATCTGTGATGTGCTAATGTCTCTAGATAGGGAGGGTATCAGCCAAATGATCCATCATGCTAAGGAGCAAAGGCATGAAAGAAATGAATAAAAGCTAAAACCTTATGGTGACTATGAGGCCTGAATTCGCCTAAGCTTTGCAAAATTCCCTTCAATTCAGTTGTATATTTTAATTTAAACAATTTTGTAGAGTAAAGAGGCAGGTCTGCTTATCTATTGAAGCCAACATCTCAGAGAAAGAGAAGATAAAAAGAAATTGAAGAAGTTAAGGGTGAAGAAGTCTAATTAAATTAAAGCAAGCAAAAGTATCTAGAATAAAATAAGAGGGTGAGACAAGAGTTGATGCAACTTCTTGATTAAGTCGATGAGTTAGCTTACTATAAAAATCTTTTCTAGTAATTGCATTAAGCTGGGATTATTAATGAAGAAGGTAACCCGATGGTCCAGCCAGGATTGTTTGAAAATGAACAAATTTGAATGAGTTATTAGTTAAATTCAAAAGACAAAAAAAAGTGAGTTTAATATTAACTTAACTTTAAACAAAAGTAAATTACTAAAGCAAAATTTGTTGTAATGCCTTAGATGATATGAATGCTTTCTCAATTCAATTATCACTGTGATTTTTAGATCTAGTAACTCGTTTGCTTAAGAGATTAGCACCCTACTTCATATTTGAAATCTTCTTTGTAGGAGGGACCTTTTGTTCTTTTGATAGGGGAATCTCCAGGTTCTTTCCAAATCTTATCTTAAAAGCTTTTATTTGACCTTCTTAGTTGACTCTTAAATATTTTTCACTTGCTATTTGAGTCCTCTTTTCTTTAAAACCTTCTCGTCTGATTTATGGACTAGTGCATCCTATTCCTTCTGCGCCTTGATTGTCTCATTAATTTCATCTTATTCAGCTTGAGAATTGTCTCCTTGGGCATTAACTAAACAAGCTTAGTTTTTATTGTTCAAAGCTTCTTGCTAATCCTGAGTTGCTTAATTTGCAGTTGAGGAATTCTTAGGTTTTATTTTTTAAGATTTTAGTAGATCTTCTTTGTCTAATGTGCTGTGAGAAATCTGTTTCTTATCAAGAGAGCTAAGTTCAGTTTCATCATCAAAAGCGCTGATTTCCAATTCTTATTCTTCTTAAACTCCGACTTAATTTTCTTTGAGCTATTTATTGATTGTCATCTCATCATGCTTTTATCCAGCTCCCCAAGTTTCACTTAACAAAGTTTGAAGCTTAGAGAATCTAATATGAGCTTCATTATCCAAGAATTCCTGTTTAAATTGAATAGACTTTTCAACAGTATCTAGGCAGCCGGCTTACCATATCACATGTTTCCATTAGCCTTTGTTCTCCAGACGTCCAACTCTTCCAATAATTTACTAAGTTGATTTTTTCGAAAAATATCACATATGAGCAAGTAAATGCCCCCATTGTCTTCAATTTCTCTAGAAGAATGAAAATCAGTTCCTCGCCCTTGGACCTCAGACAAAAGGAACACAGCATACCTCTTGTTGGTGTTTTTTATATTGAATTTCTCTTCCAAGTATGCGTCCGCTTTGGAACCTTTAACTCCCTTCTTACTAAAGAATTACAGCTCCTTGAAATTTTTAAAGTAGCTCTCTATTAGAAAGTAGGCAGAGGAAGCAACGATCAAGACAGGGGTTTGAACTGTTTGTTTCATGCAAAACTCGTATAAGTATTTGCAATACTCTGCTTACAATTGCGAGAAGAGAATGTCTTGATGGTGAATCTTCTTATCATTTTTTAATGAGTTTATGGTTGGGAATTTTATTTCATTTATACCAAAAGTTTACTCAAGGCAAGTCTATTCTTTTTAACTTAGAGATGACCCACTCAATCCTATTAGCACTCTAACATTCTTTAGTAGATTTATTGTATCCAGCATTTACTATGGAGAACCCTCAAATATAAGCCAATCATACTCATCCAAAATAATTATAGAATCTTTGAGACTGTTTTAGAAGTTTTTTTGGCTTGAAATACTCTCAAAATATTTTAGGTCATATAATACACACCTAGTTTATTCTCGAATTAGTTATAGTTTACATTTAACCCACTTCTGATAATCATATTAGAGAAACGTTTCTCATCTCGCAATATTAAATAGTCACTCTTCCCAAGTATAATAGTGCTTCTTAATTCTCATTTGCCAGAAGCACTGCCAAAGTTGCACACAACAGGGTCTTACCATTGCCAATGCCAAAGTTAAAAAACATTTGTGGCTTGGTGTTGAACAATACATAATTAATGCACAATCTTTGTAATGATAAAAACGAGAATCCCAGCAGTCCCTCAAGTTTCAGAAGGGTCTCTTGTTTAGGCAGTTAATTCTCTTAAAGATAACAGCAAAACTAAAAAACATCTTTATTTGACTTATTCAACTTTTTGAACTACCCAAGCATCTTAAAGAATTATTAGCCTGAAAGATCCTCCACTAGTTTCGGGTTCTTTAATACTGCTTTAAGCGACTGGGGATTACCATTGATCAAATCAACAACAATATCTGGGCGATTCTTTATACCTTTCTCAAGTTAGATAAATTTTATCTAATCAACTGTTTCGAGCATTTAGTTCAGATTGCAAATCCATATTTAGTTTCACTCATTTAGTTCTACAGACAGCTAAGCGATAAGTAAAGAGAAATCACATTAGTCCAAGAAATCCCATTATTTAATAAAGATATCACTTATGTGTGATATTAATTTGTCCAAGTCTTAGTAATTCCTAGCTTAACTTAGAGCACAAATCTGAACGAAATCTCCTACCACGTTAATTGGAATTTCACGAATCAATCTTAGCCCGTGATCTTATTTTAAGATTTAAATAAACGGTCTATTTAAGCATTGCAAGGTGTTTGGGAGCAACCTTATTACTTGTGGATCAATTTTATATGAGGCGAATGTGCACCCCATCAAAGGTATTATACCTATATTCTTTCTATCTAAGAGAACAAGCTCCTCTTACATTTCGGAAAACGCCTCTATCTCATTTATAAATACATAATTTGCGAGACCTAAAGTTTATTCAGAATTAGGCCGCTATGCTAGAAGGTTCATGGAGTTTTTTAAAAGGTCAGGTTAGATAAAAATTATTTCATTTTTATAGAAAAGCAAAGACTAAACAAAAAGCCTAGTTTTAATCTGAAGGTCTACTTTTGAGTTCACAATTAGTTCGTGAATTATACTAAACATTCCATCATAAAAGCTTGAGGAGCAAGTTTTTTTTAAGTTTATTAGGAATTCGAGTAAGCTTTGACTATTCCTTTGACAAATTTTTTCTAAGAACTAGTACCTCTCTTGAGGCTTGAGTAACATGTATTCGCGGAGGTAATTTGAGGTAAGCTCTGATTATATTTTAGCTCCATAATTTGCTTAAGGCGTTAATTAAGTTGAAGATGAGGGTCCTTCAGGCTGACCACCATTATGGCGAGGGTTGTGGTGACCCATTTAACTGTAATCTACGACGATTCTTTTAGAGCAGTCAAAGCTTTTAATAGATTTTGCAATCATAGACTTGGAATTACCTTTAGCTGTTTTATTTAGAACGTACTTGCTGATAAACCTTGGGAGATCACTTGAGTTCCTGAGCTTCCTAAACTCTTCTAACTCAAGCAATGACTCAATATCATAATTAGTGTGTGGGAGCAAGAGTTTTCCCTTGTCGATAAGCTCTGGGTATTCTGCTCCATCATACTTAGATTTACGACCCCGCTTCTTGTTTTAAAGTAATAAATGATCATATCCTTAGGAGTCTGTAATAAATGCAGGGGTGTCTATCTGAACGTGATCTCCAGAATCGTAAAGCAGTGATTTAATATCACCTAGCTGCTAGAATTCTACATCTTTAATAGAATCTTGGGAGGATTGTGGTGGGTTTTCGATTTACATTTGAGAAAAGAGAGGGAACTTAATTTTGCCGCTTAATATTCTTAATTTAAAAATTATTAATTAAATATTATCTTAATTAAGTCTTAATTAATTCTTAATTAATTGAAGGCTAAAATCCTCTTATAATCACACTTTAAACATCAAACAAACCCATTAATGCCACCTATAATTAAATCCAAGCAGCAAGAAGCTTTGATCACAAAATGTTCAGCTTCAGAAAGTATCTAATTGGATAGGCTTTTGGTTATAATAATTATTTGAGAAATTCCACCCTCATAAAGATGCCCAAAAATCTTTAAGAACTAATTAAGAATTCTTAATTAACTTAATTATTGAATTAAGAACTAATTAAGATTTAGCAGTCAAAAAGAGATAAAAGTTGACTAACTATTCTGTAAATTCAAGAACACTGGTATTATTTGAGTAAGTCCTGAAGAATGAGCTCCTTACTTAAAGGTTTCGTAAACTAGAAAATCAGGGAGGCTTTGATCTAAGTGATAAGTCAACGGGTGACCCAAGTTTTTGGATGATAATGGCACTTAAAGTAAATTAGAAGGCAATCATATCAATAATGCATGAATAACAATGAGTTAAGAAGTCTTATATATTATTAAAGAAAGCAAAAAAAAACTAACAAATACTAAGCAGGCAATCAAAATGAATTATATCTTTAGATTGGCAAAAAATGTTCTTTAGACCAAGATACTCTCTTTATTTATACTCTCTATGTTTATATTTACGAAATTTAATTCATTTCTACAATCTAAAAATTCTACCTTATCTTTTTATTTTTAAATTTCTTTAAATAAAATGCATTTAATCATTATTTTTTAAATAAAATGAAAATGGTTCTTATTTTCAATGCCATGTATTTTATTATTTTGATGTGTTTCGCTAGTTTAAATTAGTGATTTGCATTTCTGCAATTTAACATTTGTGAAATGCATTATATTTAATATTGCTGGTATAATATATTCATATGTTGCCATTATAATTACAATCACTTATATATTATTATTTTAATGTTCATTAATGAACATAGCTCAATACCTTATAGCATTGATAGGAATATTTTTATATTGTTATGATATTAACTAATAATAAGAAATAATATTTCAAAAATTTCCATACAGATTTATATAAAAACTTAAAGGATATTTAAAACAATTCATTTAAAAAAATGATTCCAAAATACTTCCTCTAATCATTCTTTGAGGATTAAGAAATATTAAATTTATTTGTTGATAAAACCCCATTAGTAAAATTTTGGCAAAATATGGGTGATATATAATTTAAGATTAATATTAAACACTTATGTTTATTAATTAAATGATTAAAAAAAACTTAACTAAAGAGAATTGAACCCTTGATAGTTTTATTAAAAATTATACATTATACTATGCGTACATAGGTTTTTTATTTAGTTTTTATTAATTAATTTTTATTTTAAATACCCTTTACTATTTTTTCTAATATAATTACATTCTTGGGGTTTCATTTGCGAATACTCTCTAGACTATCAAAGAAATTCTACAAAACTTAAGAGGAATACTCATTTGAAAATCCTTAAGAATACAAGAGATTTCTCAATGAAATGTGAATATTAATTCATTCTGACAGAATTACACTAGTTGAGAGTATGATAATCTAATATTGAATTTAAAGACTAATAGTGTTTGTTTGAGTTTAAAAGCCATAACTTCAACGAAATCGTGTTAGAAATGGAAATTGTGATGAAATATTCGTAGATAAAACTAATGAATAATAACAAGTGAGAGGAAACACAAATGCTAAAACTTTTGTAATTAAATACTTATGATTAAAATTTATTGATTCTTTTTATACATCTCCCTTATACAATTGATTATACTCTTTTATTCAAATGAGTCTATTTAAAGATGAGTATAATTCCATTAAGACTAAAATTAATTTCAAATAAAATAGAAGGATTCTAGAATTCCAAATAAATAATAAGTTATGTAAGATGATCTAAATAGGTATTTTGATTAATTATATAAGAAAATATTTAAACAATAATAAAAAATTAAAATATATAAGCTTAATTCATATTTATACTGTAATACATTTGAATTGTGCAATTAAAATCAAAACATCAAAACCCCTTAGTGAGGTTTATAAGTGCTTTGATTTGTAGGGTATAGTTTGGGTCTTATTGGGGTTAGTAGAGAAATCACGTCAAATTGCAAAGAAATAGAAATTAGCGAAATTAAGGGTCTATCTATGATGAGTATATTTAGATTTACTGCTTAAGTTTAGGTATGGTACAAGTATTAATATAGACTAAGTCAAACTAGTGATCAATTTTACAGCCATAGCAAGACTCCTACACAAGAGTGCCTCAACTGTTAGATATCACTGCATGTTAGCTGTTTAGCATTTTAATTCTGGTACTTGAAAACATCCAGTAAGAAAATAAAAGTTCACTCAGACCCATAGACTACCTCTGTGACTCTAAGACTTTAAAGTATTGGGCTCACTTTCCTCATGAGTAACGAGCTGTCATATCATCGCAGTTTCCTGACATGCGTATCTCTCCTTAGACTATAGCTAATATTTATAGAAGAAATGGCATTACTTTCAAGACTGTCAATAGAGTGAAGAGAGTGATTGATTTTACAGTGCCATTTTATAGTAATAATTTAAACTATATATGTGATTAAATGCAGACAGCTATTACTAATAACATCAAGTTCATACACGCTGATGAAGCAGTATTTACATTCAACACCTTTATTAATAAGTCTTGGTATAAGAAGTATGATAATATAGAAGTCTATGATTAAAAAGTGAAGGTAGTACCCATGCAATTTTAGCTGGTATAAGTGAAGATTCAGGCTTAGAGAGTTATGTTATTCACCCTCGCTCTAATAAGCGAGAGTAGTATATAGAGTTCCTACATAAGCTCAGAGAGAAGCATAGTAACCAAAAGATAATCCTGTTTGTTGATAACCTTTCAGTTCATAAGACTAAGGAATCTAAGAAGCATTACCGCAGAGCAACATAGCAGGTATGCTTGGCGCAACGCATGAGGGACCAGTCGGCGGGGTTTAATCTGTCAGCGTACACTCTTCGAGTGAGCTGGATCCTAAGATTTCCCTGCATTAGATGAGTCCTGGCTTGAGTTCAGTTTCCTAGGTAATAGGGAGCAGGATGAAGGTACGCTCTGCCTTCGAAAGTGAGAAGACGAAAACCATTGAAGCTAACGATAAGAATTTTTCTCCCACACCTGGTTAGGGTGCTGAAGCTACCACAGCGAAATGATAGGGATTACTTTTCCCAGCAGCGGTGGGACCGGTAATTGTTTTTCTCCATCTTCTTTTATTTAGTTCGATCTCACGAGCTCTGTCCCCAGGTACAAACTGGGATGAAATCTTGATCTTGGGAGAAGACTAGGTAATAGAGGAAGTGGTTTTTTCGGAGTTTTCTGCTTCATGACTGCCACGTCAACTCACTCAGATACGTCTACGTCACGACTAAGATTGATGGTTTCATTTTAGTATTAAACAGTGAAATGTCAAAATTTATTTGATTTTAAATCATTTACTATACTAGTAATCTAAGAAAGCTTATGAAGAGTTAAACATAACTCTTGTATACAACGTTCCTTGTAGCCCATAATTAAATTGAATTGAATTTTACTGGAGTTAAATTAAGACTTACTACAAGACGCTACTGCTGTATCATCTAATGCATGATTTACCAATCGATACAGTAGACTTAATACAAAGTAGTTGCAAGAGAGTGAATGTAGATAAGACTACGATATGTGAAAGGAAGGGGAGAATAAATGTTTGTTAATAAGTTTTAGACTTAAATTAATGAAATAGTTCACATATTAAATGGACCCATAAATGGATTAGGCTTCTCTTTCATTTTTTCTTCTTAAAGCTTGACAGGCCCTAAGTTTCTTCTCTTGCTGCCATCTCCTGCATCTATGTTCATATCGTCTGGCTTTTAAAAATCTTTATAAAGTCTCTTGCTCACTTCATGAATAGTCTAAGACTTTTTCTCTCTGTGAACCTTTGCATGTTCTTTCATTAGGAATATACCAGTTCCAGGTTTCCCTACAAAGTTAGTGTCAAAGCTTACTAGAGAGGTATGGATGCTTCTTAAGCTCCGCAAGCCAGGTCTCGCTTATTAGTATGCCTTGCTTCTTTTAATCTTCCGGAGAAATAGAGTAGCGTTTCTTGTGAGCTTCTTCAATGATCTCTCTGATATAGCTCTCTCTTAAAGTGCCAAGAACACCAAAGAAGAAGCTCCTTTCTGGAAGTTTGTTAGAGAGTTGTTTCTTGGTAGGAAGATAAACTACCACTTCCTCATCTTACATGGCATCCTCATAAAGATTAGTGACTGAAATCTCTGTGTAGTTCGGAATTTCTATTAGTTTAATCTCTTTACTTTTAAAAGCTTTCTTCTCTTCACAAAGTATTGCTTTCAAGAATGAAATTTGGTACCTTCCATCGTTGGTAGGAATAAACCCACTATAGTATATGATTAAGTATAAGTCACATGCTTACCATGTTGAGTGAGGTATCGATGGAATCTTCCTTACTTCTGAATCTTGATATCATTTCTTGAGCCTCGACTCTTTTCATTTGATCATTGAGTGATTCCATCTTTGTTCCTCTCCCTATTAATGAATTTCAAATTATAACTTATAGACTTCTGGATCCTTTTGTTTAAAATCTTACTATTAAATATGGGCATCTTATAGGAGGTCAACCCTGCAAAGACACGTGGAGAAAGTTTGCAGAAGCTGTTACAAACTTCAGAGATGGAGCTCCATTTTTATCAATTTAGTTCAATTAAATTAGTACTAAATTTGTTCAAATTTAATTAGTACTGGTACTAATTCCGTTTAATTTTAATTGGTGCCAATTTAATAGAACCAAAACTTAATTAGTACCTAGTTTTAAACTAATGAGGTTTTAATGGAAAAGTTAAAAAATGGTTCAAAACCTAATTGGTACCAGTACCAACCTGAATTTTATCTAAGTTGGTACCAAAATTAAAAATATTAAGCATGAAATTAGAAAAATTGTAGTTATAAACTTAGAATAAATATTATGTATAACTCCTAAGAATCAACCATTATTGTTGCAATGGTAACTCCTGTACAGAGGAACTATAACTAGAGAGTTTATTAGAGCTTTATAATATAAATTTAAATTTGAATTTAAACATGGCGGCTAACTTAAATCGAAAAGCAGTTTCTCTTAGCAGTGGATAATCATAGCTAAACTTTGGCTCAACTAAAAGGCCAGAAGTTATTTATATTGAGAGGGAGGTAGAGCTAAGAGCTCTTGAGTTTGAATCAGAGGTCTTCAAAATAGAAGTATAGAACTTAAAGGAGATAGCAGAGATAGGACTTTAAACATAAATTGAATATGTTGAGGACCTAAAAGAACAACTTCTTATTGAAAAGATAAAAACATTTTTATGTGAAGACTGCTAGAATCATTTCTCAACAGAACAAAACTTGAAGAGACACCTTAAAGAGGTACACTCTGGCAAAGCCAAGATATATTTCAAGCATGAAAAAGTGGATGGAAGGTACTAATGCACAACTTGTAATAAGTCTTATACTCACTCTGCAAAAGTTAAGAACACATGCAAAAGCATCACCTCAGTGAATTCTTGATTTAAGATTAAGAGACACAAAAAAACTTGTGCCAGCTAAAAGAAAATCAAATACTCTCGAGTCTTAAAGAGAGTTACAGGAGAAGCTCAAGATACAGAAAATATAAGAATCGATGAACTAACCTGCAGGCAATACAATTCTAGCATGCTTCCAAGCAAAAGCTATTAGCATTCCTGCATTGAATGCAATTAATCTAAGTGGTTGTATTGAGAATTACTTGCATATAAGTGTTCGTAACAAAGCAAAGCTTATAGTGGTTGATGAGTATGCATACAAGGTGTATCCCTTCAGCTATCTCCTTAAGTACCAACAGTATTAGAACAAGTTTGCTAATGAATACATGGTTCTTAGAGAGGCCTAAAGAAAAGTTTGCAAGAATTTGCTTAAGTTAGATGGTGACATATTAAGCTATGATTTATCGCACTAAGAATCAAGAAATTTTAAATGACTTTGAGAGACTATCTCTATCATTATCGATACCCCGATGATTAAACGATATACTTTCAGAAATGATAGAGGGTGTCAAGGAGTTGCATGAACTTGGGTAAGTTCTTAGAGATTTGAAGCCTGAAAATCAAAACCC
>ARYC01007818.1:0-12107 GCA_000711775.1 Oxytricha trifallax
TTGCTGGTAGTCATATGGTAAATTAGTCGACAGTCCAGTATCTCAATGCTATTTGTTGGAGAAGCCATTAAATCTCTGATTTTAAGTCCAAGGATCAAGTCAGCACTGGAATTCTTGTTGCAGAGGAAGCAAAGTAGTTTAAAAATGAAAGTTTTCAGGTGCTGCCTAGAAAGTCATTGAAAAGCTTGCTCAAAGGTTGGTATGAATGCTTAAAGCGACGTGAAAGGCTGGAAGTTGCTCATAACTTCGCTAAAATTTTATTACCAGATAAAAAACAGCCACAGTGATTTAAGCTGATATACTACCTTAAAGCTGTTTAATAAACTATGATGGTTCAGTCAAAATGAAATTTGGCCATTTTCCATAACTACCATTTTGAGAGCTGCAAAGAATTAAAAACTGCTCGATAATGAAAGAGCTTTTATCCTGAATAGCATGAAAGGATTTTTTCTACTTGATGGCAATATTTTTGAAAACACAGCAAAATACAGCATTTTAAAACAGATACTTTCAAATTTAAAAGCAGTTTTTAGATAGCCTTGACTTTGCTTATGGAAGTGAAGCACGCTGAATTCTCCGTTTGGAGCAATCTAAACCAATGAGAGACAAATTTTGAGAGCACTATTGGGGCCACCTTTTGGTATGATGTGGAGATAACCGGGCGCAAAGTATTTTACAGCAAAAGGGAGCTCCTCGTTATATGCCTAATTTTGAGGTTGCTTCTCAAAAACTGAGGTACATTCAAGAGGGATAGCGGTATTCATTGCCAATGCAAGGTGAGAAATGGCCTGTGAATTATCAAAAGGATTAAATACTTATTGAGAGTACAAAGATCTTGTGTATTTCACTTTGGTTGCTAGAGCAATCTTTAAGCAAGAAGAAATCTGAAATACTGAAAAAATAAAAAAAAAGCTAATTAATTTATGCTTATCAGAGTTTAAGAACAAATCTAAGCTCAAGAGGCTATTTTGAGGTAGTGATTGGGTTTGTAAGTGGGAGCCCTAAAGCAGATCAATCCTTTTTGCAGATTGTTGAATGCACAAGTAGAGAGAACCTATGATCATTTTGAACTTGAATGTGATAATTAAACACCATTGCACAATACACAGATACTTCTACACTAGCAACGAATTCAAACGCATTGTGTAGAGTGATTTAAATATATGTGAATATTAAATTCTTTAAAATTTAAGTATAAGCTAAGCTTTATTATCTAAACGCAAATAATTATATAAATACAAAGCAAGAGGGGGTTCACACTGGTCCACTACGAAAAATGGGGAGGGAAACATAATCTTGATTTTTTTTTCTGAAATTTTAGTTAAAAAATAACTGCCATGTTTTTGATATTAACTTTTTGATTTTTAATTAGAGATATTCTAAAATTTATTCAGTTTAATTTTGAAAAACATGTTTTTAGCTTAAGATTATTATTATTATATTTGAATTTAAATTATAACAATAAAAAAAACATATATAAAAAAACAAAAATTATTAATAAACTATAAAAAAACATGGCAGTTATTTTTTAACTAAAATTTCAGAAAAAAAAATCAAGATTATGTTTCCCTCCCCATTTTTCGTAGTGGACCAGTGTGAACCCCCTCTTGCTTTGTATTTATATAATTATTTGCGTTTAGATAATAAAGCTTAGCTTATACTTAAATTTTAAAGAATTTAACATTCACATATATTTAAAATCACTCTACACAATGCGTTTGAATTCGTTGCTAGTGTAGAAGTATCTGTGTATTGTGCAATGGTGTTTAATTATCACATTCAAGTTCAAAATGATCATAGGTTCTCTCTACTTGTGCATTCAACAATCTGCAAAAAGGATTGATCTGCTTTAGGGCTCCCACCTACAAACCCAATCACTACCTCAAAATAGCCTCTTGAGCTTAGATTTATTCTTAAACTCTGATAAGCATAAATTAATTAGCTTTTTTTTTTTATTTTTTCAGTATTTCAGATTTCTTCTTGCTTAAAGATTGCTCTGGCAACCAAAGTGAAATACACAAGATCTTTGTACTCTCAATAAGTATTTAATCCTTTTGATAATTCACAGGCCATTTCTCACCTTGCATTGGCAATGAATACCGCTATCCCTCTTGAATGTACCTCAGTTTTTGAGAAGCAACCTCAAAATTAGGCATATAACGAGGAGCTCCCTTTTGCTGTAAAATACTTTGCGCCCGGTTATCTCCACATCATACCAAAAGGTGGCCCCAATAGTGCTCTCAAAATTTGTCTCTCATTGGTTTAGATTGCTCCAAACGGAGAATTCAGCGTGCTTCACTTCCATAAGCAAAGTCAAGGCTATCTAAAAACTGCTTTTAAATTTGAAAGTATCTGTTTTAAAATGCTGTATTTTGCTGTGTTTTCAAAAATATTGCCATCAAGTAGAAAAAATCCTTTCATGCTATTCAGGATAAAAGCTCTTTCATTATCGAGCAGTTTTTAATTCTTTGCAGCTCTCAAAATGGTAGTTATGGAAAATGGCCAAATTTCATTTTGACTGAACCATCATAGTTTATTAAACAGCTTTAAGGTAGTATATCAGCTTAAATCACTGTGGCTGTTTTTTATCTGGTAATAAAATTTTAGCGAAGTTATGAGCAACTTCCAGCCTTTCACGTCGCTTTAAGCATTCATACCAACCTTTGAGCAAGCTTTTCAATGACTTTCTAGGCAGCACCTGAAAACTTTCATTTTTAAACTACTTTGCTTCCTCTGCAACAAGAATTCCAGTGCTGACTTGATCCTTGGACTTAAAATCAGAGATTTAATGGCTTCTCCAACAAATAGCATTGAGATACTGGACTGTCGACTAATTTACCATATGACTACCAGCAAGTTAGCCTAATTCAATAATCTACAATTCTATTTTCCCAAAGTGAACTTCTACCCCCAATTCGCCCAAACAATTCAGGTTTTTGAATGAGAACTTTGCGTCGAATCTAGATGCTGGTTCTTGATTAATGGTTTGACAAACCCTCTCTCTTTTCTCTTAAAGATGATCCAAATCGTACAACCGCAAAGTAGAAGGATAGTAATAGTACAATTTACTTCCTCATTTAAGTTGGAGTAGCGAGCATCATAGAATCTCTATGCTCAAGCATTAAACATTTGGACAAAATGTCATAATGGGAAAAGCAACGGTACTAAATTTTTTATCTATTTATTCTAATTTATTGTTGTCAACAAGACTTGCTGTCACGTCTTTGATAGGAAGCTGCAATTCACATTGAGACAGGTCAACAGATCAGTGCTGGTGATAGTAGAATAGATGAATTGATCAAAGCTTGTCCACCATTTATTATCAAAGTTTTGATAACTCTTAGACAACTTTTATTAGGAATGAGGAAATAAAAACTCCAGAGTCTTGCACTTTCACTCTGATTCCAATCTTCTCATAAAACTGGATTTTTAGATTCTCTCTCCAGCCGATGCTTCTGGTTGAAAATTACACATCTCCTATTTAATCACTAGCCTTCCGCAGCTCAAAAAGCACATCATCATTCATTCTTAAATTAATCCATTTTTTTATTAAATAAGTATGATAGGAATTAATTTAAATTTTTAAGATAAAACCCGAATATTTAAAAGAGCTTGGTTAATTATATTTTTTACATTCCGATTGTACTTTGATAATTTTAGTCAAATTTGAATAAGTTGTACAAGGATTTTTTATCTAATAAACAAAATGACCAAGTACAAACTGTTATCTGTAAATATTTAGTAAGGATCCAAAATAAGAAATAGTTTTAAATTATTATATTAATTTAAAAATAAGGTTCTACTTTAAAATGATTTGCTTACAGAAAAATTCTGAAAAGTGGGGGGGGGTGTTAATCTTACTGTTTATAAAAAAATCTTAAATGAAAAATGAATTCATATTTCCTGTCTTATGATTAGAACAATTACTTTTTGTTCAGGAAGCGAAGTAAACAGTAGCTATACCTTGTTTTTTTCTATGGAGTAATGGCAGCAAAGAAGCTAACTTTTTAAAAAAATTTTCTTTAACTAAACTAAAACATTGAATTAATTTTTCTCAAAAATAAACCATAATTTATTGATCAAAATATATTATTTAATATAAAAGATTTTACATAATAAAATAGATAAAAATATTTGTAATTTCATTAATTATGAACTAGATTGACTAAAACGATGAAATTAAATTGTAAATTTATTTTAAATTAATAATATTTATATATTATTCTCAATTAAAAAACTAATTTATATAAGTATAATAAAATTTATAGTAAAATTTTATCTGTTTAAGTCTTTTGAGTTCTATCATTTCATGAAATAATATCTAACAAATGATTTAACTGGCAAATTATTTGATTTAATAAGTTAAGTAAAAGAAAAATTATAAATTATGATATTTTAATTTAATTTTATATATTTTAAAATTAAATAAAAATTATTGAAAATATAATTATAAATAACTTATATTTTTTATTAATAAAAATTTTTTAAAGTTAAATATCAAATTTAATCATAAAATACTTAATTTTGTTACAATAAATCTAAAATCATTATATTATTATAATTAACAATCAATGAAATAATTATAAATTAATTATATTTAAAATAATAAATTAAATATATTTATTTAAGTAAATACATTTCTAAATATAATTGAATAAGTTAAAATTAACTAAATACAATATAAATATATCATAATGATAATTTGTATTTATAGTTTATTATCTGTAAAAGTATTCTTAAGAATAAATTATAAAAATTTATTTAAATCTATAAATTTTATCAAATATTTATTATTTCATATTTTAAATTTAGTAAGTCAATAATATAACTTATTTGTAAATTAAAAATCTTTTTAATGATAGTTTTATGATTAATTTTTTTATAAATGAAACTTTGTAATATTAATTTTAATTAACTAATCATTTATTCAAATCTGATTCGAAATAATAATAATATCCAATATCATTAATAACAAAATCCTATATTTCTTATAAATAATACATGATAAAACTTTTATTACTATTTTAGATTAAATAATTTACACTAATAATTGTAAATTTTATTATTTCAAGCTTTTTATGATTCAATTAAAATGAATTATGTCAATATTTCAGATTTCTATTTTTTTAATTCAGATTTTCTTTTTCCTCCATTTAATTATTAGTTGGATAATCGTAAATATAAGAAAAATATATCAATTAATGATAATTTTAAAGATATAAATTTTGTCTATATATAAGCAATTCTATTATTTTTTCTTTTTTTGAAGTATTTGTTTATAAATGTGAAAATATGAATTTTTATATTCCTTTTTAAATTAACTTCATTAATACATTTATATAAATTTTAATACCAAACTTAATGTTATGCTTAATCAAATCAAATTATCTAAATGAATAATTATTAAATAAAATATATTAATTATTTTCTTTGTTTAATAAGAATAAATTTATCGTAAAATTAAAATAATTGAGAATTATATATTTGATTGAATATTAATCTAGTATAATTGAAATGGGGAGACAGTTAAAAATTAATGAAAAAAGAAATCAAATATAATTATGTTCATATCAAAATACATTAGTTAAGATCAAACTGTAGCTTATTTGAATTAGAACTTAAATCATTCTGTTATAACTTTAATTTATTAATAAAACATGAAAATATTAATTTTTTGTTTTTTTTAACTTTTTCATTTCATTTTTATTTTAGGACATCTAACTGTTTGTTTCTGTAGTAATCTCTGAGTTTTCCAGAAAAAATAATTCTGAGATATCTTCAGGAATTCTTTCTTAGGTATCTTCAGAGTATCTTCCTAAAAAAATGATTATGATTTATTTCAAAAAGTACAAAAATAATAATAGCAGTAGTAAAAACAGCAACAATAATAGCAATAAAATTATCAAAATTAGCTGGAATTACAGTGCTGTTTAAATTCTTGGAGAATTTAAAAATTATGAAAATAAATGATATTTACTTACTTTATCATAAATTTTCTTATTGTCTTCTTCATCATTTAATCATTTAACTTTAATTTTTTTAAAATTTGGATTTTTTTGAAAAATCTCAGCACTGTAATTCCAGCTAATTTTGATAATTTTATTGCTATTATTGTTGCTGTTTTTACTACTGCTATTATTATTTTTGTACTTTTTGAAATAAATCATAATCATTTTTTTAGGAAGATACTCTGAAGATACCTAAGAAAGAATTCCTGAAGATATCTCAGAATTATTTTTTCTGGAAAACTCAGAGATTACTACAGAAACAAACAGTTAGATGTCCTAAAATAAAAATGAAATGAAAAAGTTAAAAAAAACAAAAAATTAATATTTTCATGTTTTATTAATAAATTAAAGTTATAACAGAATGATTTAAGTTCTAATTCAAATAAGCTACAGTTTGATCTTAACTAATGTATTTTGATATGAACATAATTATATTTGATTTCTTTTTTCATTAATTTTTAACTGTCTCCCCATTTCAATTATACTAGATTAATATTAAAATCTTAAATTATCTTTATTACTAAGATATGAACAACTTACCTCAATAATCTGAAATTAAAGCTTTTAATTTATATTAATTATATAATTAATAAATTTAAATCATGATTACTATTTAAAGTTATCTCACTTTTGAAATAAATAAAAAAAGTTAAATTTAGCTATAAAATAAAGTTAATAAAATTTTATTAAAAATAATGAATAAAATCATAATTTAATTCTAAGTATGAAAGAAAGAAAATATTATCATATAAAAATTTATTCAAAACTTTTTTAAATAATCATCTTAAGAAAATTTGTAGACTTTTTATGATTTTTATGATGATGATTTATAATTATTAATAATCGTATAGAAGATAAAATACATTAGAAAAAACTAATAAGGATTTACTCATAAAATTTTAGATTATAACTTCAATAAATCCCAAATTTTAGTTAATTGATAAAATGATTAAAATGGTTAAGATTCCAATCTAGACTTATTTATTAAAAGATGAAGCAACACAATTACAAAAATATGAATTTACTATAAACTTACTTAAACAAAATTGTTTTAGATAATAAAATAGATCCGTATGAAAAAGATAAAAAAAAACCTTTTTCAAGCAAATCCCACATAAAAGCCTCACCATCTTAAATGATTCTGTATAAAAGAAGAAAGTCTACTTTTAAAAGTAATAACATTTATTAATTAAGAAATGGACTAATAACATCTAAAACCAATTAGCTCAACGAGAGAGAAAAAATGATGAATTATAATAAATTATTTTTATTAAATATTTAAACATTATATTAATATTAACTTCATAGATTAATTTATTTAATCCACTTTCTCAGTTTTTGTTTCAATAATTTAATATAAAAATATTATTGTTGTCCAATTCCGTTGTTGTTATTCTTTTTTAAAGTTATGATGTTTTTTATTATTTTTTTTAATATTAAATATTTAAATGATATAATTAAATTAAAATTAAAAAAAAATCTTCAAATTAATATACAATTACAAAATATTATTAACTTTTTATAATTTCATATTTATCTTTATATTTTTTATATAAATATTTATTTATTATTATAGTGAAACGCTTTAGGCAAATGAAATATAAAAAAAAGAGATCAAAATTTAATTAAAAATTTCTATATATAATAATCACTTTTATTAATTGCATATATATTCATATTAAATAGGGGCCATTAATTATTAATTATGGCATTAGGTTTTTCAATGAAATATATCCTATTGTTTTCTCTTAGATGAAGTAGAGATAGAATATTGGTACTCCTGAGTATTTAACAACAGAAGTCCACCTGAAAGTGCAGTAAGACTAGTAGCGACTGAATGAGTTTCAACCCCAATATGTAATTACAAAATCATAGATACATAATTTGCTCCTTCTCCAATATTTTTTGTCTCTCTTGTGCTTCTTATACGCTCATCGAATATATATGCAATTAATAAAAGCTATTTTTTTATTATTTAAAATAATGATTTTTATTTTAAATATAAAAGCTTATATAAATTAATCTTAACTGTTCAAAGGTTATAGCTTAATGAATTTATTGAAAGTAACAATTAAATGATTTTTTTATTTAATTTAAACTAGGAAGATACATTCTATTATTTTCCGAATTAATTAATCTGTTTAGTTTAATAAAATTTTTCTCATATTATTATAATTCAATTTAATAAACAAATTATTAAGCATTGTTTTTCTCGGTAAGTTTCTAAAACGACCAATTTTATTTATAAATTAATATTATTATTAATTTGAATGGTTTTATTAATAATATAAATATAAATATAAATATTTACATAATATTACGGGAGAGATATTAATATAATTATAGAATCTTCAAAATTATATATTTATTTTATTTCTTATTTTTAATTCAATTTAATATTTCTATCCGACCTAAAGATATTCGATTCCGATCCAAAATTCCAATGAAGAAATTTCGAATAAATATTATAAAATATAATTTATATTTATTTAATTTTAAAATTTCCATTGCAGTAGGATGTTTCTTGAATCTTGATTTCCCAATTCTCTAGCCACACATACATCCTTCTCCTATCAACCTAACCAAAAATATAAGGCTTTAAAAAACTACAACAAATAATTAAAATAAAGAGTAAATTTTAGTTAGTGACCACGCATGTACTAGTGAGATAATTTAATTTATTATTTAAAATGGACAAATATTACATTTTTTTAATAAATAATATTGAAAATAGCATTCATTTTTAAATAATATATATTAATTATTTATTTAAAAAACTTATAAAAAATTATATTTCCATATATTATAATAATTTAATCACATCATTTGTTTGCAAAATTTATTTTAAATTTAATATATTTATTTTCTAAGATAATAATTATTTTTTATATAATATATCTGCATTTTTAAGTTTTATATAACAAAAATAATTAAACTAAAGTGAATCGTAATAATTTATGCAATAACTTTTTAGAAATAAAATCATTAATTAAATAATTAGAAGCTAATTATATTACTATTTTCAATAAGTTAATTTTTAATTTATATTTAACTATATTAAAATTCAAATACTTTTGATATTATTTTTAATATATGAAATAAATATAATAAAATACTAATTTTAAATTTAGCAGAGGTGTGAACTAAAGAAAATCAATATTCATAACATATAAAATTGTAATATTAATGTTGATTTTATTTAATTATAAAGAATAAAATAAAAACTCTAAGATTGCATAGCTATAAAATAATTGCTATTTATTTCTAATAATATAAAAATTTCGAATTAATAACAGATCTTTATTTTTAAATTGAATAAAATAAAATTTAAAACTATAATTAAATATAAAGAATTCAGTTAATTATTTATATTTATATAAATAATAAATTTAGTAAAATTTATAAATTAGTAAGTATAATAATTTGTTTTGAATTTTGTTATTTATTATTCATTTTTCAAATTTACAAGAAGAAATTAAAAATGTAGATATAAAAATTGAATAATTATTCTTAAATGAGCATACACAGTATATTTTATGCAATAATTCAATTCTAAAAATAAATTAATAATAAATAAATTTCATATTATTTATGTTTATAATATTCAAAACCCCAAAACCCCTTAGTGAGGTTTATAAGTGCTTTGATTTGTAGGGTATAGTTGGGGTCTTATTGGTTAGTAAGAGAAATTAGGCCAATTTGCAAAAGGAGAAATAGAAATTAGCGAAATTAAGGGTCTATTTATGATGAGTAATATTTAGATTTACTGCTTAAGCTTTGGTATGGTACAAGTATTAATATAGACTAAGTCAATCCTGCAATGAATTATGCAGCTATAGCAAAGCTTCTGCGTAAGAGTGCCTCAACAGTTAGTTATCATTGCTGTTGGCTGTTTAGCATTATAATTAAGGCACTTGAAAGCATCCTGCAAGAAAATAAAAGTTCTCACAGCACCATATTGACTACCTCTGCGACTCGAAGACTTTAAAGTATTGGGCACACTTTCCACTAGACTACCGAGCTGTGATGTTTCATCGCAAGTTTCCTGACATGCGTATCTCTCCTTAAACTATAGCAAACATTTATAGAAGAACTGGTATTACTTTCAAGACTGTCAACAGAGTGAAGAGAGTGATTGATTTTACAGTGCCATTTTATAGTAATAATTTAAACTATATATATGATAAATGCAGAGGGCTATTATTAATAACATCAAGTTCATACACGCTGATGAAGCTGTATTCACCTTCAACACCTTTATTAATAAGTCTTGGTATAAGAAGTATGATAATATAGAAGTCTATGATTAAAAAGTGAAGGTAGTCACCCATACAATTTTAGCTGGTTATAAGTGAAGATTCAGGCTTAGAGAGTTATGTTATTCACCCTCGCTCTATTAAGCGAGAGTAGTATATAAATTCTGACATAAGCTCAGAGAGAAGTATAGTAACCAAGAGATCATCCAGTTTGTTGATAACCTTTCACTTCATAAGACTAAGGAGTCTAAGAAAGCTTATGAAGAGTTAAACATCTCCTGTATACAACGTTCCTTATAGCCCATAATTTAATGGAATTTAATTCTATTGGAGTTAAATCGAAACTCCCTACAAGAAGCTGTTGCTGTATCATTTTATGCATGACTTGCTCATCGATACAGTTGACTTAATTCAAAGCAGCTGTAAAAGAGTGAGCGTAGTTAAGACAACAGTTTGTGCAAGAGAGAGGGAAGAATTAATGTTTATAAATAAGTTTTGAATTTAAACAAATGAAAATTTTCACATATTAAACTTACCCAGAAATGGATTTGGCTTCTCTTTCATCTCCTCTTCTTATGGCTTGCTTAAGCCCATACTTCTTCACTTAGTGCCAGCTCCTGCATCTATGTTCATTTCATCTGGCTTTTACATCTTCACAAAGTCTCTTGGCTCACTTAATGAATAGTCTATGACTTTCTGTCTCTGTAAACCTTTGCATGTTCTTTCATTAGGAATATACCAGTTCCAGGTTTCCCTAAAAAGTTATGTGTCAAAGCTTACTAGAGAGTATGGATGCTTCTTAAGCTCCGCAAGCCAGGTCTCGCTTATTAGTATGCCTTGCTTCTTTTAATCTTCAGGAGAAATAGAGTAGCGTTTTTTGTGATCTTCTTCAATGATCTCTTTGAGATAACTCTCTCTTAAAGTGCCAAGAACACCAAAGAAGAAGCTCCTTTCTGGAAGCTTGTTGGAGAGATGTTTCTTGGTAGGAAGATAAACAACCAACTCTTCATCATTCATCGCATCCTCGTAGAGATTAGTGACTGAAATCTCTGGGTAGTTTGGTATATCTATCAACTTAATTTCATTGTTTTTGAAGGCTTTCTTCTCATCACAGAGAATAGCTTTTAAGAATGAAATTTTAGCACCTTCCATCGTTGGAAGGAATAAACCCACTATAGTATATGATTAAGTATATGTCACATGCTTACCATGCTAAGTGAGGTATCGATAGAGATCTTCCTTGCTCCTAAATCTTGAGATCATTTCTTAAGCTTCAACCCTTTTCATAGCAGTACTTATAGATTCCATCCTTGTTCCTTCTCTTGTTATTGAATTTCAAATTTCAATATATAGAGTTCTGGATCCTACTGTTAAAAATCTTAGTATTAAATATGGGCATCTTATAGGAGGTCAACCTGGTAAGGATACGTGGAGAAAGCTGGCAGAAGCTGTAACAAACTTCAGAGATGAAACTCCATTTTTATCAATTTAGTTCCATTAAATTAGTACTAAATTTGTTTAAATTTAATTAGTACCGGTACTAAATTCGTTTAAATTTGATTGGTACCAATTTAATAGTACCAAAACTTAATTAGTACCTAGTTTTAAACTAATGAGGTTTTAATGGAAAAGTTCCAAAATGGTTCAAAACCTAATTGGTACCAGTACCAACCCGATTTTATACTTTGTTGGTACCAAAATTGAAATTATTAAGTATGAAATTAGAAAAAATATATTTATAAAGTATGAAATTAGAAAAAATATATTTATAAACTAAGCATAAATATAATGTCTAACACCTTAAATACAACCATAATTGTTGTCGCATCAACTCCTATACAGA
>ARYC01007819.1:0-17659 GCA_000711775.1 Oxytricha trifallax
TTTACCTTCAAATTAAGTTCAAACTTGATTTGGAGGACCTCCTACAGAAACAAAACTTCATTAGGAGTATTTTAATTTACTTAAATGTATAAAAATCTCATAAATATGTCAACTTATAGTTTTTTATGGTTAGTTCATTC
Organism: Oxytricha trifallax; assembly: GCA_000711775.1. NCBI lineage: Eukaryota > Ciliophora > Spirotrichea > Sporadotrichida > Oxytrichidae > Oxytricha > Oxytricha trifallax. Next base: position 141 of record ARYC01007819.1, read on the forward strand.
TCTTACCTCTCAGCAAAGAAACTACCAGAGTGTCTTATACTCTACGCTATAATAGATTATCTCGGGAGATTTAATCATTATTATAATAAAATATATCAGAAAACTAAAATGAGCGCTAACCTTTTGAGAAGAGAATTACTTGGATCAAGCCAATAAAAGTTATCATTCCAGCAACCAAGGAAAGTAGAGACCAGAAACGCTTGTACTCAGTGGGAGCCTACTTATGACAACTTTGACCAGTCTAGCTTTGAGATTTAAATAAAAATTAAGTAGGAGTATAAAAGAAGCTGTGTAAATTAAGAAGGAGGTTAAACAACCCTCCATAGAGCATTAATAAATACAGCCAAAGTTGACTATTAATGCAAAGAATGCAATAAAGTTTTCCCTTACAAGCCAACTTATAAGAGAGACTACACAGATATGCAAAGGTTATATCTCAAGCATTAAAAGAAAGATGGGAAGTATGTCTGTGAGTTCTGTGAGAAGCCATATTCTCATACTAGAGACCTCAAAGTGCACTTAAAGAAAAAGCACAATTAAAGTTTTGTCTTTATTCATGAACCTACAGGGAATAGATTCCTCTAAAAGAGAAGATCAAGAAACCCAGTGGAGTCTCTTAGAGTTGAAGTCTAGAAGTAAGTTAAAATGAAGAAAGCAGTCAAGAACTTTCCAGTCTCTGAGATCAATAAAATCATGGTTAAAATAGAGGCAATGAAGATTACCATATTAAAAATTATTGACTTAGATTCTTGCCTAGAAAGCTACTTCACTCTTGAAGATAAAATAGAGAAGAGAGTCATTACTGATGACTAATATGCTTACAAGATATATCCTTTCAATTACTTCCTTGCTGATGACAAGTTCCAAATGGAATTTGCTAATGAGTATTATGCTCTTTAAAAGGCAAAGTTAAATGAGTGCAGGCATATCATCTAGCTTGATGCTATTTTACTTGGTAAAGATCATGTAGCCTTCAGGCTTCCTTTACTAGAAATGACTTACAGAGAATTCTTATCTGACAATAGATGTCAGAGATAAGTTAGCTAGATAGTATAGCAGATAGTTGAGGGGATTGAAGAGCTTCACAAGCTAGGTTATGTTCATAGAGACTTAAAGCCAGAGAACATCATGATGAACTTTCAGCCTCTTAGAGTTTATATTATTGACTTCAACAGAGCTCAAAGAGTGCAAGCCTCTGCATAAGGAAATGTATACGGCACTCCTGGATATTTCCCAGAGAGAGAGGATTGGAGAGATGGAGACACTTAATGGGATATCTGGGCTCTCGCAGTAATAATAATAGAGAGCGACATGCCAAGAAACGATTACTTTAGCTGCAGGGGTGAGAGAGATTCTAAGCAAAGAATCAAACAATATCTCGATAAAAATAAAATAAATGGAGGTCTCAGAGAACTTGCATACTCAACTATTATCAAGCCAAGCTAAGAGAATTAACAAACAATAGAAACAATCAAACATCAACTTAGAAAGATAAAATTCAGAGAACTGCCACATGACTCTAAGCTTATGTTTGTGTGAAATATTTTAAAAACTCGCTTGTTATACTCACTTAAATTACTAATATTTAAACATTAAACCCCTACATAAACCCTATTAAAACCCTAATAAAGTATGCACTAATAGTCTACTTTTATCAATCAAAAACTCAATCAAACTACTGAAAGGGTTTTGGGGTTTTGATTCTTGCTTGTACGGATGTAGATATTAATAAATAAATATAAATAGTATAGTTAATATAGATTTGGAGCTTTCCTGCTTTGTTTATTGGGGTGTCCATCAAAGCCAATAGACATTAATGAGTTGATAGATATTATACAATATATTAATGAGCAATATCTGGTCTGAAATCTTCTGGGGATCTCTTCATCTTCAATATCAATCTCTCATGATCATCACAGTTAATCAGCTCAATCCCTTTCTTGGTCTATGCTATCTCAAGTGTACTATAATATTTTGATGTTTATATAGAACTTATTATACTTACGCCTATTCAAGGACCACAATTAGCCTCTACCTAGTATGATAATCATTCTGGTTAGGTTATGATCTACTTTACACCGCGATTTATTGATGCATAACCACTTCCTCATCTATTAAATTCTAGTCATTTCCGAAGTCCTGATTCTCCTACTCCTCATCACTATCCTCTTGATTTTATTAGTGCTTTTGTTCTTATTTTTTGTCTTTTTATTGCTGCTTATCTTAGTGCTTTTATTAATGCTTTTTAGAGTCCATTTTATGATTATTTTACTATTTATTAATATTACTTTTGCGATTTATATATGAATGAGCACTCAAAAAATTCAAATGTTTTTCCCTAAAATTTACATAATAACTATTAAATCATGAATAAATTGAAAGAATGATAGATAAATAAATATTCAATAGTTTCTTTATAAAAAGATGCCTTTTTTTATTTTAAAGTTTTAACTATAGCAAATTTAGTAAACATGTTTGAGTTAAATCATTATAATGAGTATGTCACATAATACAAGTTTAAAGCTTTTATATAATTAATTAGTATTATCTGTATTGCTTTCTTAAAAAATATTTAGTAATTATATACAATATTTCTATTTAATTTCAATAATTTACTAAATTATTAATATTTGGAATATAATAAATTAGAGATGGCAACATAAAGAACCTACAATATATTGCTAGCAGAGGATGAGTAGTTCCAAAGACTCGCCCTCTACGATATTCTTGAACTCTGTGATTATCAAATATTTTATCTTATCAAAGTATTATATGTTAATATATTGAATAAATCTTTAAATTCTAATAAAAACCTATTTTATTTTTATAAAATATAAATAATTGTTTTTACTTAAATTTTTCAAAATATATAATTATATAATTTTCTTATAATTATGGTTCTTTTAAAAATACAATTAATTATTAATTTAAATATAAATATATTCTAATTTAAATATTTTTGATTATGAAGGTAAGATTTTACTTATAAATAAATATACAATACTACTTGTGTAATTTAAGGTGGCATCCCTTGTCCTAAAAATTAAATTAAACTTCAAATTATTCTATGTGAAATATTAAATGGAATACCATTAAGTTCCTAAAATCACAAAATATTCAAATTTGAGGTGTAATTAATAACCAGTCTAAAAAACTTATTATCATAATAAACAATACTTTAAATGATAAATACCTTATATTAATTAGGTTGAACTTTATTACAAATTAATCTAATCCACCATAAATTCTTACTCTAATTGTAGTAACCACCGTTGAGAATGGTAAGAAAGCTCTTGTTGAGCTGAGAGATGAAACAAGGGAATTCGACTTAAATATTATTATTATTTATATAAACTTGGTGCTGTTGGATCTGTACATGCCTGAAATGGACGGGTTTGAATTGCTGACTCTGATGCAGGAGGACGAAAAACTCTCACTCCTACCTGTTGTCGTCATGTCTGCTGATGGAGACAAAGACATCATTGCAAATTGCCTAAAATATAATATGAATGTGTTATTTTACTAATGAATGTTTTTATGGTTTAAGTAAGTTGAATATTTTATGATCAGGATTAAATGATGAATTTAGGAATGGGAGCTAAGGATTACTTGGTTAAACCTGTGAGATTTTAAGAGTGCAAGGGTCTAGTAAGACACATGTCAGTAACTAAACCCTATTATTAAGAATATGTATGAATATTAATATATTTTCATATGATAAAAGTTTGCGTCGAGTGCTGATAAGTCAGAGAAGGGCTTGCACAAATATGAAAAAATTAGATACGTGGATGGTGGAGCCACTGGACAAATTGATCTGGTGAGATCCAAACATGATGGCGAGTAATACGCCCTAAAGTAGATCAAACTCTAGTACCTCACTGAAAAAGATAAGCAAAATTCATAGCTTTTTTTCATGATCATTAAATAATAAACTATAATATATTCCTTAAATGTGGAGAATGAAATTCTTTTGTTGAAGGCACTGTAGGGACCAACTTTGATTAAGTTCGTAGAATCCTTCAATGACAAAGATTCAAAATACATAGTCATGGAGTACGCCGATGGGGGCAACTTAGCTCAGATGATTCAAAAGAATCAGACTAATGATATTAATTATATCTTGTAGTAAATTGCTATTTAATGGGCAAAAGTTCACATGCGATGAGATTCTTAGATTTATTGCTTAGATTACATTGGCACTCATGGCCATGCATTAAAAGAACATTCTACATAGAGACATTAAAACTCAGAATATATTCGTCACCAGAAATGATAAAACATTTTATAGTTCAGATTTAATTGTACTAAAATATTTATGGCATAGTTTATCTTGAAACTAGGAGATTTCGGAATTTCTAAGCAAATGGATACTAAATCTGCCTTAAGTGCTACTTCATGTGGTACTCCCTATTACATGTCGCCTGAGGTCATTGCCAATCAACCTTATGATTCTAAGGCTGATGTATGGGCACTAAATAAATTATATTTTAACCCAATTGTGGTCAATAATATTTAATCTTATAGACAAAGCACTTGGAGTTATCTTGTATGAATTCATCACTTTCAAGAAACCCTTCGACGCAGATAAGATCAATGAACTATTTGAGAAAATTTAAAAAGAACCATACCCTCCTCTTCCAGAAGATACACATTCAAATTTGATATATTGTTAACTAATATACTAAATTATCATATAAATTTGAAAATGCTAGTGTCTCTTTTAATGACTAAGGAATACTCAAAGAGACCCAGTATTTTTGAACTTTCTAAAATACCATGTGTGCATAAAGCTATCCGCAAATTCGTTGAGGAGACTGGCTGTTAGCAAGAGGTTCTTAACATCTTCGATATGGAGGGATCCAGTAAGAACTAGATTATCAATTTAAATTAAACTTTTTTATTTTATAACCATAAAATGTTAATGAATTTATTTTAAGACTAGATTAGCTCTAGTACTGGAGCTGGTGATAACGAAACAGACTAGGATGTTAACCAAAAGAATATTGTAAAAATAATAATTATAAATAATGATATAATCTTAAGGTTCTATAATGAATTATTTCTACAATAAGGAGGAGGAAGAGAAACTTGGAAATTTAGATATTAATCATTCATATATTTATGAATTTAATTTCCAATTAGAGCAGTTGGAAGAAATAGCAGAATTAATCAGAAACGATATTCACATCTAAGACTACAAGAATGGCTGGTTCTCCAAGCATCTCAGGTGTGCTCAGGGCAGAGACATTTACAGATGGATCTTGGAGCATGTGGAGAGCAATGAAAAGAAGTGCAGGAGTATTTGTACAAGAAAAATTAATAATAATAATTTTATATGTTATTTGCTAGGTGATGCTTGATAAAGAAATAGTTTAGAGTGTGGAGGGTAGAAGTGACTTCGAGATTACTGGACTATTCAGGATGTACATGGACTATAAATTATTATAAAATTGATTATTAGTTCAATTTGATAATAAAATTATTACATAAATAGATATTAATGACCGCGATGATATTCCAGACAATATGGTCCGCAGATATAAAGATAAGCCCAGATCAGCTCTGGAAGTGTCTTAGTCTTTAGTGGGCAAAGCTGAAGATTTATTCCAATAAGCTATTAAAGAAGAGGATGGAGTCACTACAATTGATGTCGAAGCCGCTTTAAAATCTACAAATATATTCAATAGTAGTGAGAGGATTAATATTTAAAATATTCGTAATTTATGAATCTTAACAGTATTAAGGATACTTGAATGCTATATCTGAGCTTGAGAAAGTTAAATAAATATTATATATATTAGAAACTATAAATTGATATTAAGTGAATGTGAATGAAATGGAAAATTCCGAAAGAATAGCCTTTTTCTTAAATATTTATCAATGCATGTATATCCATCACTTCCTCAAGATGACCAACGAAGGAAGAGAATGAAAATATTTTTTAATTTTATTCTTTATAATATATTTTACATAAAGAGGGGTTGATGGTCAATCAGCTACAAATGCCCTTTTGAACTTTGCCTCAAAGCTAAAATCTATAGTTTGGGATTACTCGTAAGTTTCATACTTTATTCTAGAATAAAATCAAATTTTATCTTTAACTATAATTAACATCATGTCTATAGTATTAAGCCATTTTACTACCGAATTGGTGGATTTGATTTTAGTTTGGATTAAATCAAACACGGTTTATTGAGAGGTAACAAGAAATCTCCAAATGCCTACTTGAGAGCAACTCTTGACAATCATGATCCTAGATCTCATCTCATCAAAGAGGTAAAAATAGGAATATTCCTTAAACTTAATAATTTAGATATATTAAACAATCACTATAGCAATTATGATTAGAATTCAATTTACTTTAAACTTCTGTTTATAGTTACATGATCCAAGAATAAATTTTGTTTGTTTGGATTTCCCAGAGGTTGTTGAGCACATCGACCGTTTCAATGCAAAAGATTACTTAAAAATATATCGAATATTATTATTATTATTAATTATAAGACCTTGACACTTAGCTTGACGCTTATGTAGCAGAAATAATTAACTCAAGAGTGGTAGTAAACACAGTCTAGGGTGAATTGACTCTTCCAAGATGCCTTCACACTTACGCAGCAGAGTTCACAAATAACTCAAATAAGGAGGAAGACTTGCTCAAATTTGTTTTCAAATAAACCTACATTGGATATATTTAAATATAATGAATCTAAACTAATATGGTGTCAATTTAAGTTTATTATTCAATGGGAGAAATTACAGAGGACAAGGCCATCAGAGATACATGCCAGAGAAAGAGCATGATGATTAGATATGATTGATATTATTAGAAGTAAAGTCAATATAAATTAAGGGACTATAAAAACTGTATAAATTTATAATATATAAATGTTCAAATTTTAACTTAATTTGAGAACCCTAAATAAGTTATTAAGAAATTATTTTAGAGCAAATATTTATATTAAATCAATTTAGAAAGATATTAATATTAATGAAGGGCACTAATTAGCAAATATTAATTCTAAATATTATTGAAATAAAGAAGTTAAAATAAGTAGTATGAAGAAATGCTAAATTAGTCTTATATTAAAAAAATAATTACAGTTTTCATGATTTGTTAGTTTTAAAGAATCCTTTTTTAAAAATATTTCATTTAAAATTATAAATTAATATAATAAATGTCGATTAAAAGGCCAGGTGTTAATATTATCTCAAGTATCTTCTATCTAAAAACAATAATAGTTATAATAAGCACTATATTGCTTTGAATAAAACATTCAGGTATTTAATTAATTCTATTTTCTTAAATTCTGTATTTTTATAGAGTGCACATTGGTTTTTAGAAATACTGGTGCGAGATTTCTGACTAATATTGTTGGATTCAACCCAGATTACATATCTGAAATTACCTATGAATACTCGCTTAGTATTTGGATTAAAACTACTACTTAACCTTTAGCAACCACTGATTTTGTAAGTCATCTTGAGACAAAATAATCCATAAAGCTTGTTTTACATATTAATGAATACATTTAATAGGTGATGTGGGGAAACATATTGACATTGTCAATATATCAACCTAATAATCTTATCACATTTAAAAACATGCTTGGCCTTAATTATAATTCAGCAACTATGCCTACAGTTTAAATATTACTTAACTAAAAATATTGAGGTATTTTAATTATATTGGTATAATTTAATTAGTATTTTTATACATTTTATACTTTATTTCAATACCAAGTAAATGGACTAGAATAGGAGCAGTTAATACAGGAACGACTTTTCAATTGTAATTTTTGACTAATTAATCACTTAATTGTTTTTTATTTTATTTAAATATAGATGGAAAAATAGTAAAATTCAGATTGAAGTCCCATACTCATCATGGACAATTTCTTATCCAAAAGTAAGATTCCAAAAATGCTTTTAATATTAAGAAATTTGTTTGATATTTGTTAATTTAGACAACAAGTACTATAAATTACTTGATTGGGAATGCAGCAGGAACTAATTATTTTCTCAGGGATTTTGTATTTTACAAAATTGCACTTAATTAAAGTGAAATGATTACAGTAGCGTCTTAGTAAATTAAATTTTAGTTTATTAACCCGTATTGATGTTAGATGTGGGAATGTAGTTATTTAGGCAGCTCAAATTAAAACCCCCTAAACCTTATTCAATTATTTAAATCATAATTTGAATCAGGTCAGAAGTATACCCTCTAAATAAAAGGATTCTGAATTTTCTAGAATGTTTTTTAAATAAAAAAAACGTCAAGAAACTCTTTGCTATATTGCAAATATATAGAAATTTTCACAAATATTTATGTAAATTCCTTTTAATTATTTATAAAAACTAAATTAAGAATTTTATTCAGATTTGAATCCTAATTTAAATGGTCTGATTATTTATTAAACTTAAATTATCTTCCATTTGTACTAATGCATGCCACAACTTAATATTTAATTGTACCTTTACTTGCTAAAGTCTTAGGCACCAAAGAGTAAAAAAAAAATGGAAATATTAAGAAAGTATTTTTTTAAACGAAAATTTTAAGGCAAGAAAATATATATAATTGTTAAGTTAATTTTTTAGCATTAAAAGTTATCAAAAGTTAAAATCAATAGAATAGATCAAGGGAAAATATACTTGATAAAAAATATGCTATTGGTAACCTTTTTTCTGAAAACATTTGAAGTACAGTAGGCATTTTATAACTAAATATCATTTCTATCAAGAATAGATTACTCTTTTGTTGATATCTCATTATATAATATATTTTTTAATATTCAAGGAATATATGATGCCTTTATCTTCTAACATGATCAGCCTGTTTTTTTAATAAATTATGTTCAAAAACTTAAAACTCATTTTAAAATTAGCCTAAAATCTATATAAAAGTTTAGAATTTTTAAAAGTCAATTAAAAGACACTTTTTACGAAAATAAAATAAGATGCTTTCGAAGAACAGCAATTTTATTCAGATAAAGTTAAGTCTAATCTATAAGGAACTTTAGTTGAGCAGAAATAAAATGAAACTTATTATGACATTTGTTGATGCTCTATTAGCACTGAAAATTTGGTCGGCTATACTGTGGTGATAAAAAGAATATATTTACATTAAATATAAGTATTTTTCAACTTTAATCATTTTATACAATTAATCAAATATTTTAATAATCTAGATGTAAACAATTAGGATTGTGAAATTAAATATAGTGATTGGTAAATAAATATTATAATGCAAAAGGAAAAAATTTGAGTAAAATGTATAACAGTAGTTTAAAAATTCTAAAAACAACTAACTATGAAAGAAAAGAAGAATTATAATTAATTTCTAAACAAGTTGATTATTTATAAATATTTTTATAATTAAGCTTTTGATTGTTTATCTTTGCGCTATTTTTGCGAAAAATATTAGCATTCATTTTTGTGTTATTTTTTCTTATCAAATAATATAAATCATTACACACCTTTAGTTCAATATAATTCATTAATTATAAAAATAATTATTGAAGGTTAAGGGATTTTAATGGTTAGATATTACAAATTACTTCATTATGGAGATGGTCAAATATTATTTAATTTTACTGATTAATCAATAAAACCATATAGCTCTTATGTAATTTTTAAAATAATGTTTGAGGTTATTTAAAACAAATTTAATAATTAAATTCTTATTAATTAAAGTTTATACGGTTTATATTTTAAGCGAAAATTTTTCAGGCTTATAAATTTATTGCTTAATAGAAGGAAATTAATTATATTTTTCATTTATTAAGAATAATTATATATTTTAAACTTACCAATAATCATTATAAATATGATCTGTAATTATGTACATAAAATTTAATTAAATTTTCTATCTAGGAAAAAATATCATTCATCAAACCTTACGATCTTTGATATTTATTGTCTTCCTTCTGCTAAAGCTCTTGTAGAGTTTAGACATTTCTTGATTTTCCAGATATCACTAAAATTGCAATAGAATCTAAACAAATCTTTGTGATTTTATTTGAAATTGACATTGTTTTTTATTGTAAGTTTATAATATAGTTTCAGGATCGTAAAATAATCTCTCTTTTTTTTCTTTTATAATATAAGTTATTTCAGAATAAGTATGAAGCTTACTGAATCAGCATCAGCTACAGCGCAAAGGACTAATGTCAGCCTCAGCAGCAAAGATTTTTAATTGATAATTTTTTTTGAATTTAAAATTTTGGCAAATGTTTGAAAGATTCAGACATCTTTATCTTTTGAAAATAACAATTAATTAGAACCAAGTTAATCCGAATTTAAATTTTTTTTTTTAAAATATAATTTTTCATAAGCACAATTAAAAACCCTTTTCTAATTGAAAATTATAAAATAATTCAAGGGTTTTGTAATTTAAATATTCCGGTTTATTCTAATAACTTTTAAATTTAAAATAGTGTTTGATTTTTCCAGGTAAACTTTAAAGATGTTTGTTGCCTATTGAAAAACTGTAAATTTATCCCCAATAAATATTTTTATTTTACGAGCAGCATCACAAATTTTATTCAGGAGATTTAAATTAAGCAATTTGGTAATCTGATCCAGATATGGAAAAAGAAATTGCATTTGCTTCTTCAAAATATTACAGTGATCCTGATTTCTTTAAATTAGTATGTAAAATCAATCTTGTTGTTTTTTTTCTTATAAAAATAAAAAATATATTGCTTAATAATTAGCAATCGATGACTTTACAACAAGTTTTAGGCAAATTAAAAGCCCTCTTTATCCAAAAGAATTGACTAACTTAAACATTGAATTTTGGTATAAATTTGTGCCTCCATCTGATATCACCCCATTAAATTTTAATAAATAATTTATAGTAGGTAATTGGCAATTATATATCAAACCAGCTAAATAATTAACACCATATAACTTCGTTTTTGTACATGATCCAATAAATCAATATAATCTAAAAATTGAAACTTCAGTTGGCACTACCACTTACATATGCTTTTTTATAATGAATGATCAATTTTGCCAATATAACAAAAAAATATTGAAAATAAATTTCAAGACTATTATTTTTATCTATAAATCTTAATTATTTTTATTCAATAATTCAATACTTTGCCTCTTGTAAATACAGGGAAATGGAGTTACTACTCTTTTTAATATTTATCAAAGGTATCGTCAGCATATTAAGTTCTTGATGGTTATATGAGTACGACCGTTGGAATAACAAATTCAAATTCAAGTAAGATAAATTTATTATACAAAATCTCGATTCTTATAGAATTTTCATTTTATGGAGATAACATTAATTTTGCCAGCATTTTGTCAAGTTCAATACAGAAATTTAATAAATTAAAGAAATAAAGAATAACATTTTCTTATAATAAATTATAAGTCCACCACCTGTTGGGACAATTACCTGTTTAATGAAGGAATTCAGAATATGGAATAATGTCAGATCTTTGTATGATACTAAATAATAGATTAGAATGTAAGATTAATTTAAATTATAGAAATATTTTTGACTATTAAATCTATTCTTGCAGCAAAGCATTTAATATAAAAAAGTCTCATTACAATATAAATAAATGAGTAAAAGATTTCTAAATTTTATTTATATTAATTAAATTGGGAGCTCATTGGAGTGCTTTGATTGGATACTGGCCGTTGACATAAGAATCATTTGGGAATAAATATTTAGTAGATTATAGTATGAACTCATAACGAATACAATTAAATAGTGATTTAAAATTCAGAGGTAATTTTGATGATGAATTAGTATTATGTGAATCTTCAAAAATATACGATTCAGCAAGAAATATATGCATTGACCCAGAAATTATAAATTAATAATACTTAGTTTGCAATAAAATTATTTTATAACACTGAGATTGGCGTGAGCTTATATCAAAATGGTTAGTGGGCTATAAAGTTAGATACTCAAGGGCAAGTAAATATTGCTGTAGAGTTTTGGTTCATTTCCGTAGACAAAAACTTTACAATATACAGAAGAGAAGACTCAAAATATTTAAATTTTGAATGATTATTTAATTAATTTATTTGATACTCATACGTTAGTGTAAAAGGCTATGAATATCCAGTGCCACTCTCAACAGCTTTGGTGCTTGAAAATACTCAAATTTTAAGCTAAGCTTTCTCTCAATACCCCTATGCTTTTTATAAATGGACACATTTGCTGGTAGATAGTAAGGACTTAGGATCTGGAAATATTTAAATTAATGCTTGTGTCTGCAGAGTATGCTATGATTCTATTTTAATATAATAGAATTTGAAATATAATTCATTAAATTGTAAAAGTATTTATGATCCAATCACTATAAATTCAGCCACAGTTAATGATAATGCTCTTATTGGAGAATTACTATTAAATCTATAATTTATGTGTAATTTTATAGAATAGTTTTCTGGTTCAATAAAAGAAGTAAGAGTTTGGAACACTTATATCAAGAATGTTTTAAAATATTATTTCATTTAATTTTATGTTAAAAATAATTAAATGTTAACAAGTTCTTTTACAAAAGATAAATTCTTTATCCCTAAGAGGATGATACATTCATAACATTCATTTAATATATCAATAATAATTTAAGTTAAAACATATTTAAAAGATTGTTAGACTACTTCAGAATGGAAGCTTATGATTAATCTAATGTTTATACACACTGGAATAACCCTACGACTGTATTCTATATATAAAATATGTAAAATAAGATTCTCAAATTATTTATTTTAAATTATATTAATTTATAACTGTGTTCTACTTGACAAATTTCCATTAATCTCCAAACATACCCACTTCTATCTACCCCAAACTTAATGAGTGTAAATTTGGCTCGTATTTTAGTGGAAGTTCTTGTTAATATGATGATTTAGTACTAGAGAGTGGATAAACGTAGAGTGATATTGAACTTATTACAGTCAATTAGACTACTATACTTTAAATATTTTTTATAATATGTATTATCAATAGTTAAAATTTACTAAAGTTTATACCTCTCTCTTACACATTTGGATTTTCTTTTCAATAATTTTATTTTTGAGGTTTAATATTTTCTCTTTCCAAATTATTTTTATAAACTAAGAGTTTAATATTTTTTAAATAAATAGATTTTGGTTTAAAATTTCTAACAAAATTGATTAAATAGTAATAAGTGGCGTCCCTCCACGATCTTAGAATTTTCTTTATATGACTTTAGAAACATCGCCTCCTCAATATATTATATAATAATTCAGTAAATAATTCAATAGTTTTCTTAATAGTTAATATTTATGCAAAATATGTGGTTCTGAGACATAATGGATGTCAATTTAACATTGGGTAATCTTTGACATATGCAGAAAATAAATGGTATTAGATTGTTATTACTAAAAGTGAAGTAGGAGCTTAATATATTTTTATTTTATATTCTTACTTAAAGTGTTAATGTATAGCTAATTTATTAATTCAAATTTAATAGCAAATAGATTTCACAAGGTTATTGTGACGAGTAATAGTAATGCAATTTAATAGAATCTACAACAAACTAACATATAATGCCCATCATATTAATTTGCAAACGGAACTGGAGATGGCACAATTATGTTAGGTTCTACTATTAATATGTAGAAGGGCGTTAGTTTCAGAAATTTATTAGGGAAATATTTGATTTGTATTAAATAGTTAGTAGATACTAGGAATTTAGTATTAAATGAAATGAATGCCTGAGGATATTTTCCTTCATACATCTCTCCTGGATCATTCTGTGTGGTTCCACAAAACTCGAACGTCATCCAAACTCGAGTTCATTTGACTCTTGTATACGTTTTCAAATAATTTATTTAAAGAATAATTAAAGAAGAATTTAAAAATTACATAGATTATTTTAATTCCCATCCCAAATATCAAAATTTAAGCAAGTTTGCTATAAATCTTTAATATTAGTAACGTTTGATGAGATATATTTTTTAAAAAAGGAAAGTAAATGAGTTAGTAATATCGTTAAGCATAGTACAAATATAAAATTTCTAGAGAATATTAAATAATAACAGGAATAAAATTTCTAAATTTCCTGAAAACTTAGTAAATATTTTTAGATTAAAGGGAACTTATATTGTATGTATTATCTATTTAATAGAAAAAGATACAAACAAATTGTTTATTTATAAATTAAATTTACTATATTTATCGAATATATTTTCATTTTATTTTATTTGGAAATTATAAAAATTTCTAGTAAATAAAAATTTATTCCTTAATTTCTTCTTTATGTATCCTAAAACTTTGACTGAAAATGAAATCCTTCTAAATACTAGAGTATAATGGAAAATGATGAGATTTGATCCAAAGTTATTTATACCACTTAATCAATAATATTTTAATAAAAAGTAAATATTTATTTTATAATTCTCTTAAAATCAATTAAAATGTTTAATAAATGAAACTCAAAATAGCTGGATTTATGATTTAGCAAATCCCTTCTTCATTACTAATCATCGATCAACATAAGGCTTTTAAATTGTTAATTTAATTAGAAATATAATATTAATTTTTTGCATATATATTAAAAATATATTTTACAGGGTACATGATTCTTATTTACCAGTATTTTGCAACAGTATTTATGAATCCTTTAATTAAGAAACTGGACTCTGTGAAGGTAAGTATTCATTCAAAATTATTTAATTTTTTTAACTTATAGAAAGATAAGTTGCCTCATTTGCATAAAATATTGAAAATATTATTTCAAAACATTATTAAAAAAAGTGCTTTTATTAAAGTTATATAACATAAAATGAGAAAATTCAAATAACTAGCACTAAATTGAATTCTGTTTGGGATCCATATTAAAATTTCTATAAAACTTAAGTATTAATTTAATTATTTATTAATATATGGTGTGATCCAAACTACCAAATGTGTTTTGGATTCTTTTTGAAGTTACAGTTTGAAGGTAATGAAACTTTAGGAAATATCATGACATTTAATCCCACTGGAAGTGCTTCTGACAAAGTAATTATAAGTTACAGAAGTTGGTATTATGGTTCCTGGGGCCAAATTACATTGAAAATTAACTAAATAAAATAAAAATTATTTAAGTGAATGCATAATTTATACATAATTATTATTAATTGAGATTTTTATTAGAAGGGACTCAAAAGGACATAGTTTAAATTTAAGTTAATAATAAAAATTTTTAAATTATGTGAGGGGAGTTCCATCCCCAAACATTCCAAATTATTTCATTTTTTCAAAAATTTAATATGAAATACTAATCTCAGAACTATAATTTCCTACTTTCAAAAAACAATTATTTGAAGTATAAAATTTTTAAGGATACAATTATCTATTGTCTTAAAATATTCTAATCATGATGATTTTTAAATAAAATAAAGTGAATTAGAAAATTAATTTACAATAATAGTAATAGTAATAACAACAGTAGTAATAGTAAATCTAAAAAAAAACGTTTCATCTTCATCTTCCTCCTCATCTTCATCGTCTTCATCACCAATATTGACTTACTGTGCCCTTCTCTCTGCGACTTCCTGAAGTCCATCTTCGTTGACGCCCTCAGTCTTGTCAGGTGCAACCCCTGTAAAAATAAAATGTTAGATATGTTTTTTGTAACTTACATTTTTGTTGAATGACACAGAGCACTCAGATCAGACATGTTTTAAATTATTTATTTGTCTATTTTATTATTTAATACAATTCACTTTATTTAGAAAATTTCATGAATATATAAAAACTAAATTTTTTAATTGATAAAGTATTTCAATTTTTACTAAAATATCTGAATATTAATAAATAAATGAAAATTAATGGATTAATATAATTAAAAGTTCAAAGTTGATTATATAAAATGATAAAATTACATTTCTAAATGTAAATAATAGGAAACATAAAAGTGGGCAAAAACTTACATAATAAGCATGAAACTCCCCATAATTATTTAAATTATAATTAAAGGATTATGATTCAAATATAAGAATAGGTAAAATAAGAAAATAATGGAATCTTTAAATTTAATTCCTAAATAAACATAATCATTTATACTTGATTTAATCTAAAGTTGCAAAGAAAATGTTTTTTTTAATTATGCTTTCACTAAAAGGAATTATTCACCATTAATTTCTTATTAATCTGGCTAAAACGAAAAAAATTATTATTATTTATTAATTAATTCATCTAAGTAGCTGTAATCTTTTTTAATTTATTGAAGATACTGTATATTATCATATTATATAATTTAGTTAAACAGGATATCTCGATTTTAATTATTTAAATCATATTTTAAATATTATAAAGCCCATAATTTATAAATATTTTGTCTAAATGTCTAATTGGGGTCATGTAGCAATTATTAGAGGTAAGTTTATAAAAAAATATTCAAAACCCCAAAACCCCTTAATGAGGTTTATAAGTGCTTTGATTTGTAGGGAATTTGTTAGGGGTTGGGGTATTAATTAAATGCGAGACAAAAATAGCAAGCTTTTGGGGTCTATTTATGATTAAGAGTATATAGATTTAGTGTTTAAACTGCGCTATGGATGTGATATATACAGTGAATAACTCAAACCAGTACTGAACTATAAGTCTATTGCGCTACTCTTAAAACGAAGTCCGTCAACTGTGCGCTCCCACTGTCTTATAGCATTATAATTAAAGCAATTGTAGCTAAATTCTAAGCCTAAGAGGTAGTAAAATTTTCTATAGAAGCATATTGATTATCTTATTAATGAGAGAACTTTGAAGTATTGGGCTCACTTCTCTTTAGACCAACGAGCTACCATGTTTCATCGCCAATTCCCTGAGTTGAAGATCTCTGCTCAGTCTATAGCTAACATCTATAAACGAAATGGTATCTCTTACAAAGGTGTGAATCGTATCAAGAGAGTGATTGATTTCACTCTGCCATTTTACAACAACAACTTAAATTATATTTATAATTAAATGCAGAGAGCCTAATAGAATAATATTAAGTTTATACATGCTGACGAGGCTGTGTTTACCTTCAACACTTTCATCTAGAAGTCTTGGTATAAGAGGCATAGTAATATAGAAGTATATGACTAGAAAGTCAAGGTATAAACGATGGCAATTCTTGGAGGAATTAGTGAGGATACTGGTTTAGAAACCTATGTTATTCATCCTCGCTCAATTATGACAGAGCAATATATTAAGTTCTTAGAACAGTTGAGAGAGAAGTACCCTGAATAAGAGATTATACTGTTTGTTGATAATCTTTCTGTTCATAAGACTAAAGAAACAAGGAAGAGTTATGAACAACTTAGAATAACGCCAGTATTCAACGTACCTTACAGTCCATAGTTTAATGGAATTGAGTTCTACTGGGGTATATTAAAAAGTCATTACAAGAAACTGCTGCTATACCATTTGATTCATGACCTGCCTATCGATACAATAGACTTTATTAAAAGCTCAGTGAGGAGAGTAGATAATTAATTGGTTTAAAAGTGTGCTAAAGAAGGGAGAGTGAATGAATATAAATAAGTTTTGAAGTTAAGTT